>CANXYC011388965.1:0-11310 GCA_948193065.1 Aleurites moluccanus
TGATTGACTGAATCCGGATGCCATTGTTGTTAATGGTATCCCTTGTTATTGACCCTATTATGATTGTGACAAAACTTTCGATTCAACAGGGAAGTGGGGAAATACTCTCGACCTTGTCCACAATGTATATTTGTACCCTAGCTGGGAAGGGTTTTGGTCCCGGTCTTAAGGTCTGATCCACCTTATGTTTATATTGTTCCCTGATATGGATGATTAGGACCAATATGGTCCAACACATTTGATATGGAGACTGTATGATTTCTTTTCCTACAGTCCATCCCACTATCTGTCATTTCACATATGCAATCTAATTATATAATATTGTTGTATCTTATTGATGATACCTTATGAACTTGTTATTATTCAGTTCTTTGATCATATTCGATTGATATCCTTATTGATTGACCCAATTGTTATTGCGATGCATGTGAATTCACTTAGTATCATCTATACTCACTGCTCATTGTTTACCCTTTCAGGAGAGGATTAGAGCTGCAGAATCCAGACTTCCGTTTCTCTGAGGATTCTGCAACAGATATCTGATGTATTTTCCAGATACTTATTTTGTATGACTATTATATTTTAGTATTCATAATCTAGCTGCTCCATGGGTTTGTACGGATTAGCTAGGAAATGAACATATATCCCAATGATGATATTATGATATAAAAATGTTATGATTGATATGATCCTGTAGGTATTGTAAATACAATTGATTGAGAATATATGACAGGTCGAGATTAATAATGAATGAATGTGGACTGTGTATAGGTATATAGGATTGATGTGACTGATTTTAGGTTCTACGAGTATCGGTCGCCATTGGCATCTCCCATGCCTTAGGACCGTCGCGGCTTGGGAAACCGGGCCTTGACATGGCACAAGCAACACTTGGCAGCGCTGCTACTAATGCAAGAAAGTGACGTCAATTCCCTTTCCAACTACCACCAATCCTCTTGCTTGCTGTTGTTCAGCTCAGGTGCCACCAAACTCAGAACGTGAATGCCACATTGGTTATCAGTCAAATTTTTCCCCAGTCATTCCCTAAAAAAGAAGCCTCAATTCACTTCACAAAATACACTAAAACAACTAAGTAGAGTTTTTCTTAGTTAGCTCTCTCTTCTCTCCCTTTATTCAGCTTTCTTTATCAAAGCGGTTTAATTCTCTTTGATTTTGAACCTATTTCTTCAACTCTCCTTAAATTAGAGAAATAGAAGACCTAGAGTGATCTCTCTTTGTGTCAATCTAACATTACCATTCTGTTAATTTGACTAATCAATTCAACTCGGTAATTAAAAGTTGACAATAATAAAACAATTCTATTAATTTTGTTACCAAAACCAAAGTAGAAATCTGATATGGACGAACCCTAAGAAGGAGTCCCCGGCAAAGTAAGTGGAACTCTGATTCATATAAATCCTAAGAAGGTGTCCCCCTGTAAAACAAGGTATTGTGTTCTTACCTCAAAATTAATTAGTAAAGTATCAATTAAAATAACCAAAACATGATAAAATCAAACTTTTCTTAAAATCAGACCAACTCTCATCGCAAGAAGGAAGAATTGCGTAGGTTTTGATTCCCATTCAAAGAGATATGCAGGCAAGATGTTTCATAGTTTCAAACTCAAAAACACCAAAAACCTTCCTTTTTGTTAATCTATTCTATATTTGATGTTATTTCGGGGAATGTATGGTTAACCTACAATTCCCATAAGGGCTAGAGTTAATATCCCCTGTTTTGATATTTTGATCGTAATATGATTGAACTCTTTTACCTTATTGTTTATTATTTATATTATATTATAAATTATTATGCTTCATTCATACATTATAAAATATCATCCTTATACTTATTTTCATAAATCAATTATTAAATAGAAAGCCAAAATAAGAGTTACTTAAAACCAAAAACCTAATCATTAAGCTCAATCCCAGTTGGAAGGTCTAGTGATTTTGTCTTTGGGTTATGTTTTGGAGTCAAATAGTGTTTTCCTTTCTTTTTCCTTCAAAATGAAGGTGGCGACTCTACAAATTTTCAAAATAAAAAGTTAAAGAAATAATTTGCAAATATAAGATAAAAGTTGCCTTTAGTAAGTGAGAAATCATCCCGGATTGAGCATCTTAGTACTCAGGCAAGTCCTTACACCATTTAGAGGGTGATCCATCTACTTATAAAGAAGCGATGAGATCTAGGGACTCCTTGTTATGGATAGAAGTCATTGATGATGAAATGAGCTCTCTGATAGAAAATCAAACTTAGCAACTAATAAATTTTCCAAAAGGGGCTAAGACTATAGGTTGTAAGAAGATTTTGAAGAAGAAACTTAATCCTAATGGATAAATAGCACAGTATAAAGCATGTTTAGTAGATAAGGGATATACTCAAGTCCATGAAATAGATTATTTTGACGTATACTCCTCGATCTATCACTTAACTACAATAAGAATTCTTCTTGCTTTGGCATCTATTGAGCATTATGTTGTGCATCAAATGGATGTAAAGACAGCTTTTCTTAATAGAGATCTAACAAAGGAAATCTATATGAACTAACTTAAAGGGTTTGTCATGAAAGGTTCTGAGAACAATGTTTGTAAATTAATTAAATCTTTGTACGGTATAAAATAAGCACCTAAATTGTGGCATCAAAAATTTGACAAGGTAATAACAAGTTTAGGATTTAAATCCAGTTATTCTGATAAATGCTTTTATTTTCATTCTATGTTAAATAAGGTTGTGATTATTTGCTTGTATATGGATGACATGTTAATACTCAATACAAATCTTCCTACAATAAATAAAGTGAACGACAAATTGGCTAAAGCCTTTAACATGTCAGATCTTGGTGTAATAGACACCATTCTTGGTATGAAAGTAAGTTTTATCAGAATGAAAGTAAGTTTTATCAGACAAGGTATCACCTTTAGCCAAGCTCATTACATTGAGAAACTACTTTCTATATACGGATACAGTGAGTACAAAGTGGCTGAGACACCATATGATCCTACTAAACGATTAAGCCCTAATGAGGGAGCTAGCATGAATCAGTTGGATTATTCCAAATTGATCGATAGTCTCATGTATGCAATGACTTGCACTAAGCCAGACATAACCTTTACAGTTGGCATGTTAAGCCTTTCACTAGTAATCCTGGTCAAGAGCATTGGGATGCCCTCATGAGGCTGATGAGATATCTTAAGGGTACTTCAAATTATGCTCTTTGTTATAATGGTCATTATCCTATCTTGAAAGTTTTTTTTGATACATTATGGTGCTTAGAATTAGGAGATAGTAAATCTACCAATGGTTATATTTTTATACTGGGTGGAGCAACTGTTGCATAGAAATCCAAGAGACAGACTTGTATTGCTTTGTTATCTATGGAATCAGAACTATCTGCTCTAGCTTCAGCAGGAGAAGAAGCAGAGTGGATAAGAGATCTGATCTTGGATATTCCATTGACTTATTTAAATATTAATTCTTTAAGTATGTTCTGTGATAATCAAGCTACAATTTCAGTAATGAAAAACTCACTCTTTAATGGTAAGAGGAGGCATGTTAGGCTGAAACATGCCATGCTGAATTATCTTATAGAACACGATATCATCACTTTGATCGATGTGCTATCGAAAGATAATATGGTAGATGCTCTCACAAAGGGACTGAACAAAGATGGAATATTCAAAATTGTGGGGAAAATAGGATTAAAGACCATATAGACAAGTTTTAATCTACATCTATGTCATTTTGAATTTTTGAATCTCCCTTTATTGACTAAGATAAGTACTTGATAATATTTTGTTGATATTTACAGTTGTTAATATATCTTTCCACATTTTATGATATATCATTTTGGGTGAGTTGTCTCATTCCACATATGATGAGGTAATTTATCTTCATTTGGATGTTCAGTTTAGAGCGGTTGTATCATTCTATATTTGATGATGCGACTTAACTAAATTTGAACTTGACAATTTTAACATTTCACATAAAAATATGAAATTGTTCTTTTGAAAAGAAATTGTTTTGATCTTATTCTTATAAAGAAACTTGATATAGATGCTTATTGGTATTGACATTTATGCATATTATTATTGACATTGATGTTTATTGATAATGATGCTTATTGACATTAATATATGATTATTTTCAGTCATTATAGTATTGTGCTAAATTCTTTTAAATGAAGTAGACACTTTAAATTATTATACAAATAATTATATTCACATGAAATTCATATTTGGTAACTTATACGAAATGGTGAAAGTGGAGGAGCAAATATTGATTTGAGTCCTGAAGAGAATGATTTACTTGATCAATAATTCTTCAATATCTATGAATTGTGAAGAACTATTTTATTTTTTTTCAATTGAATAAATATTTCACTTGCATGTGAAATTGCCCATTTTGATTGAGTTTAATTAATTTCTAGAACTTTGTTGTGGTTTACTTATTAGTGAAATCAATTTGTTTAAGTTTAGTTAATTTCTAAAATTTTGTTTCAATTCACTTACAAGTGAAACCTATTGATTTTGTTTGTTTGAGTTTAGTTTATTTGTAAAACTTAAAGTGTATTTAAAGAATTCATACTTTGAGTAATTAATCTTTTTGTAATATGATAATTCAATATTTTGATTTGAACATTATATTATTTATATATTGGATTATGCTATATGTAAAATATAAGAAGAGATTATTGGGCATTTTAATGTAACCCTAAATATATTCTAATATAAATCCAATAGATAAGAGACCCTTATAGTGGGCCCATGTGGGTAAGAGCTCGTGTGACTAAAAGTCTAAATGGTAAATATTAGTGTATCACTATATATATGCTAGTTGGAGACAGCATGCTGGATATACTAAATTAGATATTTAGAGTGTAATGTTTTAAACAATTGCATATTGTTTAACTAAATCCTAACATAGGAAATATTCAAGAAAAAGACAAAGGGAAAGTTTGATGAAGACAAAACCCTGGCAGGGGCTCTAAAGAAGTGGAAATATCACAGTGTGGACTGTAGAGTTCTGCCTTCCAGAACCTACAGAGCTGATTGAAGTTGGCTATAGTTATCCCAACTAGGAGGACTTCAAACTCGCAAATGTTGATGCAGGAATTGATATGGAAACTCATGCTACCATCGTTGGTCATGGTGAGGGTAAAGTAAGAAGAAGTTAGAAGTTGTGGATCGGGAGGCACTCGCAGCACTTTGTGGACCTATAAACTATGGATGGAATTCCAGTTTAGTATATCTACTTCAGCTTCATCCAGAGCAAGAGGGACTTAGCAAGCAATAAGTTGTTCGTGCCAAGCATGGGAATTATGGACTCCCCAGCTATATCACCTCACAACAATTACAAAATTGTGAGAAGGGCATATAGCACGTGTTGCATTCACATCAATTTTCATATCAAGACCGAACATATTGATATTGGATGAGCCGAAAAATCATTTAGACATGCAGAGCGTTGATGCATTGGTTGATGTACTGGATGAGTTTATGGGCGGCGTTGTCTTGGCTAGTCATAATTCTAGGCTTATATCTCGTGTTTGCGAGGATGAAGAGAGAAGTGAAATTTGGGTAGTAGAAAATGGACTATGGAGCCTTACCTGGCACATTCTAGGAGTACAAGGAAGAGCTAAAAAAGGAAAATTAAAGCAAAGTTTGATGATCAATGTGGCTTTCATAGCTAAATTGCTTATTGTTCCAATTGCATAAAATAGTTAACCAAGATGTTACTTTGTATTCTCGTATAAGTTCATCTAGACAGGTACCTTTTCTCCTTTTTTCAAAAATTTTTTGAACAAAACCATTTTTCCCTTATTCGTTATTCATGTCATGAAGGTTTTTTATTATCTTTCTTCAAATATACTATATATATAAGAAATCATGCATTTTGTGATAATTAAAGTTTGTCACAAAAATTTTAAAAATTATCACAAAAAACTTTTAATCACAATATAAAATTGGCACGATGTTGTCACTTAAAACTCTGTCGCTAAAAATAATCATTATTTGTGATAATAAAAACTATGGCAAATAATATCCCATTTGTTACAACAAATATACCATCACAAAAAATATTTTTAATGACAAGTATTATTGTGACTATAAACATATAAATAGTCACCTAAATTGTAATGTTGTTACAAATAAATGAATATGCACACTAAAATATCATGACAACTGCAGTTGTTATTAAAAACAAATATAATTAGTGACAATGATAATTGTCACAAAAAAAAATAATAAATGACCACTAATTGTCACAAAAAAAATATATAATAAATGACAACACTAATTTCATAAATCATCTAGAAAAATATTAATATTAACAATGATCATGGTTAGAAATATATATATGTCATAAGTATAATTGTTATAAATATGAATAAAATCATCACTAATACTATTATTTATGACAATTTATGGTCACTAAAAATAATACTAGTAACAAAAAAAATATTAAAAAAACTTTAAAATGAATATTTAGCACCATTATTTCAAAACACATCAACTAAATCTAATTATCAATTACAATAGAAATCACGAATGATAATAATAATAGTAAAATTTTATACAATATTAAAATCCAAATCATTTTGTAATTACTGTAATTAACAATACATTTTTATTGTCGAGTTCTAATTACTAATAAAATTTGAATACAAATCTAATATATTTGCACGATAAAACACATTTGTCCTAAAACTTTAAGCTCTTAATCAACTTTTAATAATTTTTCATATAACTGAAAATTAACAAATGCAAAATTATGAAAAAGCAAACAATTTATTAATAGAAATATTGCAAATAACAGAAACATGTTAGCACCGCATACATCATCTATATGCACTACTTTTGTAAAGAGCTTCATTTCCTGCGTATATTAGTTATAGTTATTTCATTTTGTAGGAAAAATATTAATTAATTGCAAAAAGAAGGAATTATTTATGACCATAATTTTTTTTTTTTCTTACTCAGTTCGTGATATATATAACAAGACATGCATAATCAGAAGTTGATGTTAACTCAACTTAGCACACATTTTCTTCCAATATATATATGCCATGTTGTGTCAAATCATAAAAAGAATACATCGCAATATGAGCAAATAGAGTATCATAGTACTAATAATGGAAATTAGAAGTAATAGAAATTTAAGAATATACCAACATCAATTAAAGAGCTAACACTAAGTCTAAACTAGTAGGTGTCACCCATGCAAGGCTAATACATGATTGAAAAGATCCTGCTATAAAATTGAAAACAACTCCAAGACAGATAAAGCCAATTAAACATAACATAAAACTAAAATACTAAAGAGGTTGAGGGAAAAAATTAATTCAACTCCAGTGGCAAGCCGACCAAAATGGTCCTTACGATATTGCAATTGTGGAGTTAAAATAGTTTAAACATAAGATAAACCATTAACTGCAAAATCAACCATTTTGGAAGTCTAAACCTATAACTGCATTTCAAAATTAAGATCAAATCAAATGTGGAACTAGAGAATGGTCATCATAATGCTCTTATTCATGATATCAGAAGGTTGTTGAATGTCGAATAGATGGTGTAGCTCCACAGCATATTCAGGGAGGCTAACTTTACAGTTGATTGGCCTGCTAATTGTGCTACTGTCCAGCCCTTATGTAATCATGAAGTCTTAGTTCCATGTCATGAGTTGTATGAAATTTTATGTAGTGATTTTAGGTAGTTCTTTGTTGTGCTGTTTCTGGGTTTTTTGGCTCCGTTTTGCCATTAAAAAAAAAGATGTATTTTGGAAAGAAGAACTGGTATGATGGCAGCCATCTATTTGGATAACAAAATCAACGATTTGTTTAATGGATTATTATTATTTATCATTTAAGCGTTTTATCTCAAATAAAAATAAAAATTAATAATAAGTGTTAATTATAATAAGTATATAGGGTGACAAGTTTAAATTTATCATTTATTCTAAATAATTTTATATAAAAATTATATTTATAACAAATAGTATTTTATTTACAATTATGAAATAGTTGTTATAAAATTATTGTCACATAAGGCATGGATTCTTGTAGTATGAAATGTAATTTTATTTCTTTTTCGCTGTAATTTTGGTCTCCCTCATGCTTTGTTTGCAAGGTGAAGAAGAAAGTATACTTAATTTTTCACATTATACGCTTTGTATATAAATAAATCTTCTTCACTGCTTATTTTCTTAATGAGTTTTTAGTAGTGGAGATGTTTAGCTCTTCTTTTTTGAGAAACTGTAGGTTATAAAAGTTGACAATTTCTGCTGGAATATAGATTAAAATATTCTTTGAGATCGTTCACATCTTATGTTAGCAATTTTTAATCCATTTTCAAGAAGCAAGTGCTCCAACTCCTCCATAAAATAATGAATAATTATATTTTGTTCCAGAATAAATAAAAAAAGAAAAAGAAAGAAAAGAAAAAAATTCTACGTTTGAAAGACATTGAAGCTGTGCAAATCACTAAAGCCAAGACCACCTTTTACCTTTTCCATGTGCAAGACATTGCCAACTTTAATTACACTATGCATTTTTGATTCACCTTTGTCACATGAATACTTGTTTTAGCTCTTAGTTTTAGTGTTCTTTAAATTTTCATATATAATGGAGGTTAATTTTTTCTGTTGTTAATTTTTATATTCGTTTTTTTAATTAATATAAAAAAATTTAAAATTTATATTATAAAATATTTATTTATATATAAATATAATAATATATTGATAACAAATAAAATTTTAAAATTTTAGGGTAATTTATATATATTTAAGAAAAAATATGAAATATATATTTAATAGACCCTTTTGACCCAACAGTAGCTATGCCCTATACTATAAAGCATACTTGGTGTGGTTGAGTTTACTTTCTTGGGTTTTTTTTTTTTTTTTTTTTTATTTCAGGTTTGCCTCTCAAATAAAATTGGGTAAGATTTTGGTTTCACTACTTTTAATTTTTGAGATTTCATTTATATATATATTGTAAATTTTTTGTTTATTCATATTATTTTTTATATATATTTTTAATGTTTCTAATATTTAATTAACTCCCTAATTTTTCACATACATGCCTTTGAAATAATTATCTGCAAGTTAGTTGCAACCATGAATTTGAGAGAGTATTTACATAAAATTCTTTTTTTTTGTTTTAATTTTTATTAACAGGGTGGCTTTTCTATAGGTTTTGGATGTGTTATGCTCTATAAATATGTAAATATATATTCATACCATTAGTTTTAATATAAATGTGTATGCACTTTAAATTTGAATTTAATTTAGTGTTATATATTGTTGCAATTTTTCATATTACTTTTTTTCTTATTTTTAATCTTTCTGACTTATTTATTTGTTAATGGTTATTTATTGTGAGTTATGAGGGATGTTTTCATATTAATTAAAACTTTCAATCAATATTAAAGCCTTTTTGACATTGTCTATTTTATTGAATTTTAAGTTTTAGCTAAATTATTATGAGTTTAATTTTTATTATTGCTTATAATTTTTTATACAAAAATGAAAGAAGATAAATAGTAAATATATAGTTGTTATTGATATAATTTATTAATTAAATTAAATAAACTAAAACTAATAAAGCATAATAAAGAGCTAAAAGCTATAAAAATAAAATTTGTATTCATATTTATACATATTTATTAATTTAAAACTAAATTAATTATCAAATAAATGACTATGATTTTATATTAATTTTTTATTATTCTTTAGAGTCCATATAACTATCTAATTTTTTAAAATATAATATTTATTATAAATCTTTCAAAAAATGAAAAAAACTAGACCGATTATTAAACTAATTATTAATATTTATCATGAATTTTTTTATCAATATTATTTTAGTATATAGAAAATTTAAATTTAAATTTATTGTTGAAATTGAGTACGTACTTACCGCATATTAATATCTAAGCCTAGTATATTAAAAAAAGGTTATGGCATTTATCAATTAAAATTTATTAACATATTTAATTTTTTATAAACATATTAAATTTTTTCTATTATTATTTAATTAGATAATAAAGAAACAAAATAAATGCATAAAGTATAATTGATAAAGTAAATGAAAACCATAAAACTTGTAAACAATAAAACTAATTCGATATGCTATATTCTCAACAACTTTACTTTACACCATGAATCTGGTCATTATTTTCAGCATCCAATATCATAAAGATAATACTTTTGCACATAAAAGAAAAATAAATGCATATTAAGTAGTATGTTCTCCAACCTTTTCTATTTCAATTTATATATTAATTATATAATTCAACCTCATTGACCAATAAATTAGTATTTTTCAAAAAAAAAATAGTTTGGGTGTTAATAATTATTTTAATTTGTAATCAATGTCATTCCATAAGATTTTTTTTTTTTTCATTTCTAATGACACAAACTTATGAATTTTAAGTAATAAATGATTTGTTTGTTAATTTTGTTTATTTAATTTACATGCTATTTAATTTTTTAGTTTATATTGATCCCACTTGACATGCTATAGATATGAATTATCCTATTGGTTTATTATTAAGACTATGCACAACAATTACATGAATAGATGTGAATTATGAAGAATAGAAATGGAATGGTAAAAATTAATAAAAGGAAATATAATATATTTTACTTTCATATTGTTGAGTAAACGTATTCATAAATCATATTTAAATTTAAAAAATATTAAATTTTTAAAAAAGTTATATTTATGTTCTATTTATAATTTCTTTCACAAATTAAAATATGAGACATGAATCACAAATAGATGTACTTCCAATTCAAAAAATTTAAAAAAAAAAAAAAAAAAAAAAAAAAAAGATCATCCGATTTGGCTATTAAAGCATGGGTTATTATTATGGTCCATATCATTGTGCATTTTCTAGATCTAAACAAGCTAAAATATACATATAGGCTTTTGGTAGTTGTACCTAAGATTTTTTGGTCCACAGCTGTGAAGCTTATTTCATATCATCTAGAAAGAACCCATTTCTAATGTAAAGGGGGAGGGGGAAAGTCAAAGTCCAACAAGAATAAAAGACAATGAGTTTGCTCCTAATCTTTGATCTATAATTCTATTTGATTATATCATTTGCACTGTTCTTTGAATTGAAACCTTGAAACTATTCTTATGTCAATATCTTTCATTGCATTACATATATCCTCCTCTCCTCTAAGAAATGTCAAATTCTATTACATGTCATGGTCACCCACTAGACCAATATCAATGGAACAAAATCCTTTACTTTCTCTTTCTCATCTCTCACTCAATGAGAAAAGTCATCCACTATTTTT
>CANXYC011389205.1:0-11351 GCA_948193065.1 Aleurites moluccanus
ATATATATATATATATATATATATATATATATATATATATATATATATATATATATATATATATATATTGGAGTTATATACTTGAATTAGGAGTAATCCACTAATCTTATGTTGATAATTTAGTGTATTAGTTTTTCAAGAAATTTATATGAAGTACCTTTTTTTTTAATAGGAGGAGGGAAATGAAATATAAATTTAATATTCGGATTATATATATATTTATTATTAAATTATGTTTTAGTATGATTTAATTAATTATTATATTGTTTGTAGAATTATTAACGGTTGTTGTATAATAGTAGTACTATTTAAAAATTTAAACTATACTTTTTTGTCTATTAATATAAATTTGTTTTACTATTAGTTTTACAAATATAATTTTAATTTTAAAAATGATTAAAATTAAAATTAAAATTTTATTGGTCAAATAGCCAAATAATATTGATTAACCGAGTAGTGAATAACCGGTAAAAATAATTTAATTTCAGTTTATAAAACATTAAAACCAATATAATTGATTTGGTTTAAAATATATGTCAATAACCGACCATAAATATTCCTATTTTAAATACTTAAATCATTCTTAATCGATTATACACACAATTAAGTATTTTCAATTTTTCTTTAGGAGATAGAGAATACTAAAAGATTATATATATATATATAGAAACATTTTATTCAACTATATAAAAATATCATAATCATTTTTGAGTAGTGAAATTACAAATTTAAACTTTTAATTAAAATTGAATTACTTAATAAAAGAAAAAGAAATGATTTTAATGTAGATTCTAAGTGTTGAGGACAATGTATATGCAAGTGTATTTGATTAAAGTATAAAAGCAATAGAGTGATGAATTAGACACTAATAAATGGAGAGATATGAAAGCAAGTCTTAAGCACAAAACAATCAAAGATCATTTCCGTGTTTTAAGCAGCTAAAACTTAGTTTATTGAGCAGAAAAACCTTTTGTTGAAAGCAAAAAACCAATCAACAAATGTAAAGACAATGAGAGAGAGAAAAAAAAAATAAGAAAATAAATTAATGATCTTTAGAAACCAATTAATTAATTAACAATTTAAGATATATATAAAGTTTTGGTGGGGGATAGAGGCTAGAGAGAGACTGAGAGAGAAGTATATATAAGTGTGGTGTACGAGGCCATGGAGCCAATTTGGTTGTGGATTCTCCAACAAAAACATTCACGCTTGGAAAGCTAAATCAAATACCCTTTTCTCTCTCTCCACCACCAAAACATTGTTCTTTTTTCTTTTTATTTTTTTAAATATTATATACAATGTTAATGTGTTAAAATTTTTATAATATATCAAAATATAAATAAAAAGATATCATATTTATAAAAAATAATATTATTATTTTTTCTATATAAAATTTTTATATCTCAAATGCAAATTATAAATGTAAACTATCAAACTGATATTACAAGTTTACAATTTAATATAGATTAAAAATAAAGTGAAAAATAAATTAAATTTTTTTATTATTATGCTAAAATGAGTATTCATATTTTCTACTTTTTAAATTAAAATACATAATAAACCCAATAAAATAAAAAGAAGAGAATCCATGCCCTCTTCTCTTTTCAATATTGAATTATATATATATAAATATACACACTATGCACCACCCACTTTCATAGACTTTCATCCTCCCCACTCCTTTGTATTTATACCATAATGGGCATTTTTTTACCCATAAAGAAAAGTGTCGACCCTCTTTTCATCTTATTTAAGGGGATGTGTTTGGAAGTTTATTTCAGTGGCTCGAGATTTATACATATATATATATATATATATATATATATTTAGTGAGGTGGTTAAATTAGGTTTCGAATGTCATCATCAAACACGTGCAAATAAACACATGCACCTTAATTTTGTGATATCAATCACAATATCGTGTGATTTTCTTATAATACATCCAGGATGGAATATAAGAGTTGCGAATGTATATATGAGTTTGCTTCCATGAGACACAACAACATATTAGTAATGTGATGGAATATGATTGAGAATGGGTTGTTTCACTTTCTAATTAAGTCCCTTAGATGACAAGAAAACACAAACCTTCGCATCGCAATCTTGTAGATGTGATGTTGGAACTTGAAAGCAAACTTCCATTAATATTCTGAAGTGGGTTTCAAAAAGAAAACTTTTTTTTTAAAAAAAAAAAAAAAACACAGGTGACATATATAATATAATTTATTAATTAGAAATGGAGGAGAAAGAATAAATGGGTTTTAATAAGGTCAACGCAATAAAGTGGAATTGAAATACTATCATTTATCAAGCATTAGACATTAATTTGTGAGTCAATCCAAAATAGTTGATAGTATTGATACAACCACTGAGATTGAGAATGAGAAATCCACTTGGCATTTGTTAAGTGTACAATTGCAGCAGCTCAACCTACTAGCCATATTGCTATATATATTTGACATGGAAGCCACTAAATTCTATTAATGAATCATGCCAATTACAAAAGCATGCACCTCTCAACAACCAGCCGGCCTAATCACTTTCAAAATTCTATTTTTTATATGCATTATTAATTAATTAATTAATACATGCTTTAATTTAGTGATAGTTATATAAAATAAATATTAGAAATGTCATTGAAGCAGATATGAAACGGATTTCTTATTATTTACTCTTATCCTGTTAACACATTTTTGATACCTACCCATAAAATGATGGAATCGAGTTAGGTATATCTTCTTTTTTTTGCTTTTATTTTATTTTTTTTCCTGTAAGAATATAATTATTTAATATTATTTTCTCATATATATATATAAATATATATTTTTTAAAAAATTATATACTTACATTAGAGATGACAATTTTAATTTATTAAAGCGGACATTCATTTTAAATTGGTCTATTAATTTGGTGAGCGAAAATGGACAATAAAATTTATATTCAAATTGCATTCATGTTGGTTGGAATATATACACAAAACATGACCCCATAAGTAACTTTGTGTGGACGAGCAAAGCAGTAAAATTACAACTCTCACACGAGTGTGTGAATTTGTAATGAGAGCAATAGTAATAATAATAATAATATAGCAATGTTAATTAATATAAAGAATACTGTAATGTGGAAACTAAACACAGTATTTTAGGGTATACTAATTACCATTGAATTTTGATGAGCTGCATCGTGCATGCATCCATTGGCAACTAATTATAAGGGCATTACTATTAACAAAAAAAAATATATAAATTAATCTAAAATCACTACTTCCCCATTACTCAATTCCATTTCAAAGAACGAGACATAATTAATTAGTTTTTGCCAATTGTTCAACTTGTTTTTTACCAAATAATCAATCTAGTTTTTCACTTTTTCTTTAATTTGCATTGATAAGTCAAGATTGTCCACCATAAATAGTGATGTAATTATCACATTTACTAAAGGAACATCCATGTTAATTGTGAGAATAATTTAAATTAATCACATTTTTATAAAAGACGTATTTGTAATTCAATTAAAAAAAATCATATTTAAATTAAATCCCTTCTTTTGGCAGGTACGGTTGGACTTGGGTTATATATAAATTGCGGTTAAAGTGTGCTTTAGACCAATAAACAAACAAGATTGTTAATTTTTTGGCTTAATAAATATATTTTATTTTCATTTTATGATTAATAAGACTAATTTTTATTTCAAAATTTATAATTTTACCACACAATGTGTACATTTTTTAATGATGAAATCTCACCATGAGTATAAATATGCCTTACCAACAAAATTGTTAATTAATAGAGTGGTGGACCTTAATCACTTATTAATCATATTTAGTATTCTAAATCCTCTCTCTTTATATATTCCATTTTATATATTTTCATTATGGGTCATGTTATTTATGAAGTATTCTAAATCCTGTCTTTTTATACATCACATTTTATATATTTTGTTATGAGTTATGTCATTTATGAAAAATATTAACAGTTAAAATATTTTAAAAATAAATAATATAACGACTAAAAAATATATAAGATAAAAAATAAAATATACTAAAAAATAAAAAATTTAAAATATATTAATCCCTATAATTATATTTAGCAATGAGAAAAATTGAGAAAACTGAAAATCAAATCGATCAAATCTCCATTTGGATTGATTTAAAATTTGATTTGATTATTTTTTTTTTATTTTGGTCAATTTGATTCGTTTTTTACAAAAGAAAACCTAACTGAAATATATATATATTTTTTATTTAAAAATCAAAATAATCAAATAATCGAAAAAAAATATATCAGTTTGATTTAAATTTTAATTTTATTAGATTTATAAAAATTATGATTAAATTTATTTTATTTTTAAAAATTTAATTTAATTTAAATCAAACCGAATGATTGCTGACCTCTAATTCTATTCAAACATTGAAGCAAATAAAAAAAGTTGTTCAAATTAACTCAGAATTTAGTTTATAATGATATTATATATTATTAGGAATTCCCATTTGTAATGACATTATCAATTTAGTTTGGGCAACACAGGCAAGTTCTTTTATAGAGCGGGCAAATAAGTCATTTCGTATCTATATTATGTAATTAAGTAATTCTAATTACAATTAATTAGTAAAAAGTAGAAAGTAATAAGGGGTTTCAAGGAATTTAATTTATTTAATGATTAAAAAAAAGGCAGAAAATCTTCCAATTCCGACCACCAAATCTCCGGTACAGTGAGAAACAGCAGATTTCATGCGAAAAAAAGTGTCTCACGCGACTCACAAACCATTTCTTTAATTAAAAATTTTAAGAATCAGGCTGTCTTATCTTTGACGCTGCAATTGTAATTTATTTACACACTCTCACCTCATCCGCACGATCAACTAACCTTTTAAAGGTAAAGACAACCAGAAATACACGTGGCGTGATCTAAAACCGCTTGCACAGAGATTAGGAAACAAAAACTCCTTTTAATTTAAAATTTCATGTCAATTGAAAAATTCAAAGATTTTTAATTCTATAAGTTTTACATGCGAAAATGAGAAGATAAAAAAGATGAGTTAATTAAATAAAATAAATTTATTTATGATGTTATCAATTAATTTAAAAGTATAAATAGTTTTTTTTAAATTGATTATGAAAATAATTAGTATTGGTGTTTGGATATTAATTTAAGAATTTAAAAGTATTGTTTACAATAATGCCCTAAATTTTTTTATTTTGAATGAGAAAATAAACATATTTGATATTTAATAAAAAAAAATTTTACTTGTTTAAATTGAATTTTTTAAACAGTTAATAGCAGTTTATAAAAAATTTAATGGATAAATTTCATTTTTGTAAAAATATCAATTTAATAATAAAATTTATAATATTTAAATTTTGACTATTAATATATTTTTTTAATAAAAAAAAAAAAGGTGCATTAGTGCACGCTTGGGCTCGTGTTTTTATATAACAGAGAGAGAGAGTTTTTTTTAGTCAAAGGATAATTAAATGGCCACCATGCACGCGAGGCTTGGGCGACAGCTTGGTGTACGGTAAACCCAATTGGATTCACGACACATGTCAATTAAAAGGCCACAGTCTGATTTGGCTCTGCGGGCCAATTAACCATAGCGGCTTTCGCGGACGCGTAGCCGCCATCGACGTGCTTTCTGGTCTTCTTTTCTTCTATTTGTTTCTGCTGCGTGTCCTTCGATTTTATTGTATATGAATTTTTTTCACCAAGTTTTTTTTTTCTTTGTAATTGCCTCCAACCACAGCCTCGTATAGTTGATTAATTAAAAATTTATTAATTTATAAGTTAAATTAAAGTAATTAATAATTAATCTATTAAATAAATGAATACTTAAGATAAAGGATTGTATATGTCTTGTGAAGATTACTACTAACTAGTAACAACGATAGTGTTTTTAATATGAACGAACTTATAAAATAAATTACAAAGGAATAGAAAAAAAAATTGTATAATTAATTTAACTTAAATGAATTAGATAAAAAAATTATAAATTTCTTTTTAAATAATTCATATGAATCACCACATAATTTCACACTTTTTTGAAATTTTTTGATTAATGTGATAGGTGTTTTATATAAAGAGGCATATATAAATCAAACTACATATACCATTTTTAGTTTATGAAATATATATATATATATATATTAACTCATTCTTTATTAAATAATCTCTTATTTTTCAGGTGACATTTTGCTTTCCATGATAACCTCAGCCCTTAGTTTTCATCTTTTTATAGTTTATCAATTATGGCATTACAACCATGCTAAGACAAACTTTGCATTCACATTTTCTAAGTCTTGGCAATAGGAATCTAATCAAGTATTTTTTTTTTATATTATCATTTTTATAAGAAAATGACTCAATATTAGCTCAATGTATGAATTATACTTAATAAATGTATAAAAAATATATGTGAATAACACTCTTAAAGATTTAACCTATTTCGTGTTATAATTAATTATAAGTTATTTTATCTTCACTTGATTTCGACTCTAATAATCATCATATTTTTTCTGCTAGAATTTAGTTGGTGTTTCACAAAATTTTTTATATAATTGTTAATTTTTTTGTTTTGTTTTAACAGTTATATCAAATTCATTTAATTAGTAATAACTATTAGCTATTGGCTAATTGATAAGCAGTCAAACAATAACTATTTAGAAAAATTCTAATTTAAATTTTTTTTGAAAAAATTCATATTTATTTAAATAAAAAAAATTAAATTATCTTTTTAAAAATAATATATAAATAAAAAAAATAAATATTAATATTTATTTTTTATGATTATTAAATATATTAACAGCTAATAATAAATTTATTAAACACTCACAATAATTAATTATTAAATAACAGTTATCAACTAACAATTATTAATAATAAATAACAATAATTACTACCTCGGAGAATTTCAGATATATATACACAAAACAAATAACTTGGAAAAATTCAATGACTCTGATGGATTCGGTCTCTCTTTTTTTTTTTTCCTAATGTTATGCTCTTATTAGTCAATGTAAGCATTATACATACATGAACATTAGACAAATGCTGACCTTTAATGGCATACGAATATATGATACAAACCCAAAAGGTACAAAAGCATGCATATTCTTATTCTCTCTTGCTTTCAAGTCCGTATGTATGTGCCAGCCAACCATGACCAAATCGTGACGCTGCAACAACATTCACATGTAAAAAGAAAACAGAGCTAATTCTAAAAAGTATCTACAATTTGTTTTTAATATATTTTTTTTATTATTTAAAAATTAATCTTAATTTAAAATGTGATAAACACTTTAATTATTGATTATAAGATTATAAATCGTTTACTACTTTTAATTTTTAATATTTAAATTTTAAATTTTTTTAATTTTTCAATTATTATAATATTTAATAATTTAATCTCTTTAAAATTTTAATTTTTTACTAATAATAAGATTAATATTAAAATAATTAATTAACAACATGTCTCATAATTGATTCATGAAAAATATAAACACAATTATAAATTTTGAGATATAATTAATTTTTTCATTCATAAAATAAAAATTTAAATACATGTGGTTAAAAAAAATATAAACCATAATATATATATATATATATATATATATATATATATAAGGAAGAGAAGGAAAGATGAAAAACGGACAAGACGAAGTAGCTAGATGAAATTATTGGTGTGATAATAGACAAATGACGAATCACGACAGTGTTTTTTTTTTTTTTTTTTAAAAAAGAAAGTTACTGTGAGCTACTCGAGGGTCAACCTGTTTAGTCGTGATTCTTGTGAAGTCTCAAAAACGATGGCGGTGAAGCTCTGAACCTTGATGGATTAATAGCATGGTTTTCAGATTCCATCTGGCATTTCATCTAGTCAACATTAAAGGCATAGAATTACCGATCAAAAATTAAATTAAAATTTTAAATATAATAAAATATCTATAAATTAATATTATATATTTTATTAATTAAAAAATTTTAATTAATCTATAAATTAATAATTTATTAATTTAACAAGTTCATTTATAATTTAATAAATATATATTTAATCAATTAAAAATTTATTATATTTTATTAATCTTATAATCAATTTAATATGAATTAAATAAATTTAATAAAGAAAATATGTAAACAGTTAAATATAAATTAATTGAAATAAATAAAAAAAATGTGATAAATTAAATATAAATTAATTGAAATAAAATAAAAAATATATGATCAATTGAATATAAATTAAATAAATTGAAAAAATGTGATAACTTAAATATTAAATAAATGAAATGAAAAAAAATTAAGTAGGTATAATTATTTATATTTTAAATAATTTTTAAAGTCATATTTTAATAAATATATAACATAATATATTATATTTATAATATTGATAAATTATTAATTTATAATATAACTAGAACCATATAACTATTTACTAATTTTTTAAAAAATATTATCTTATTAATCTATCGAAATTATTAATTTAACTCAATTCAAGATCATATAAAATTATTATATAATTAATATTATTAATTCACCAAGTATTAATTTATATAAATTTTACTATAATATTATATATTTATTACTTATACATTAAAAATAAATACAATATATATATGATTAAATAATAATAATAATATCATAATATTTTATATCTTAATGTAATAATATTAAACATAAATTTTTAATATATTAATATTCAACATAAATTAAAAAAAAACTTAATTATTTCTCATATATTGATTAATAACAACTTTTTTAATTTAATTTTAATATAATTAATTAAATAATTAACAAAAAAACTAATTATCAAATATAATTACACATTCATTTGTTATTATTTTTAAATTTAGGAAAAAAAAATTCAAAACTTAAAGTTTTACTTAAATTGAGATATGTATTTACTATTATATTAAATATGTGAGTACATATTAATTATAATTATTTTTATTATACTTATATATATATATATATAGTACTATTTATTTCATGTGCATGAAATAATAAATAATAAATTAAAAATTAAAAATATTATAATTTATTATTTACTTACAATCTAAAATTGTAAAAAATAACAAAGTATATTTTTTATGCTTTTCATACTGGCTGAATGTTGAATATTGTTATCCATGATTAATTAATAAGTCATAATATTATAAAAATTAATTAATAAAAAAACTGTGAAATTCATGATGAAATCATCCAGATCATCAATTATCATATCGGATGAATGAAAATGACAACAAAAATTTGATTGATTTATACACTTTGCCATAATAAAATAAATAAATATTATATAATAATTAATTTATTATATAATTAAAAAATTAAAATTTTAAAATTTAATATTCTTTTAAAAGCTACACACTATATAAAACTCTAATATCACATTAAAATTTAAAAATATATATTTACATAAATTTATAAATAAATAAATATTTAAATCCATTACCATAATTTTAAATTTAATATTCACTCACTTATAAATTTTTAAATTATTTTATTATTATTAAATATTGTCGTTTCTCAATAATCTTTAAACTATTATTCTTAAATAAAAAATATAAATATAAATATAAATGTAATTAAATTAATTAATATTAATGGTAGTAGCTAGAATAAGTACACAAAGGAATTCTAAGAATCGCACGTTGCTACAAACACAAGAATTGAGTGAAAATCAATCAATAAATAAATAATTACAAATTCATTGAGTTTGAGTTTTTCATATTTTTGTTTGAAACATAAATTTAACAGTAAATTTTAACGAGAAATGTATATTCCTCTGAATAATATATTTACAACGAATTTTCCTCTCTAATGTTAAAAAAAAAAAAAAAAAAAACACACACACAATGCACCTTTACTGATATATATTACAAAAAATTGTTTCTTAGCTTCATTCAACTCGCAATCAAAAGGGCCTTAACTGAGAGTTTTATGTAAGATATGAAAAGAAAGCCTTGGCCCAGCTAATTCTGGCCGTTGTCCCACACTGCTCAATTGGTGATGATGTTTTGGGTCTTTACGAAATAGAGAGAGTTACATTAGACTTTTGTTTGTAGTTTTGCTTTTTAAATAACCAATAGAACCAAATTAAATAGTTATATGTACACTATACAATAAAAAGTTATATCATTCTCTAATATATTAGATTTTATTGTGTGATTATTTAAAAATGGACCTATTATAATTTTTTTTTTTTTAAATTTGTTAAAATTTTAAAATGATTTTTAATTTTGTTTCAATTTCATAAACCCAATAATTGAATTAGTTTTAAATTTAAGGTAAATATAAATAAATTTAAGTTGAATTTGAATATATTTTCAGGCTAATAAAATAAGATAGAATATATTTTCCTAATACAATTTGAATCTCTCCCTTTCTCTCTCTATCAATACTGCACTTGTTTAGAGGTTAGATTTGAATTTAAAAAATATTAAATTTTTTTAGAGATATCTACAATTCTTTATAATTTGAGATCCGAATTATGATTAAATCTAATTATTCCATGCTAAAATAGATATTGGGTCGGGCATTTGAATTTATTGTCGGGCCAATGACAGAATGACACAGATTGAGTTGGGAGTTGATATTTGTTATGACGATTGGGCCGATAGGCCCACTCGAATGCCATTATTGAAATCAATTGTAATTAGACCACTGCTCAACACCAGCTTCTTCTTCGCTGCTTTTTCTCAGGTAGAAGGCAGAGAAAGAATGAAACTCATCTTTTCACAAACTTCACCAATGGACCTGCCCACGCCCATGCCCACGCTCTGGTATTTTATTCAGGCCTAAAATTAAAAAATTTGTACAAATCAAGAAGCATTCAATTATAATTTTTGTAAAATTTATAAAAGTAAATATATATTAAAAATTAATTAATTTTTATAACTAATAGATTTTTATATATTTTTATTGACTTTCTTTTTATATAATAATATAAATAGAAAAGAAATCTTTATTAATATGTTTGGATAATATGGATTTGAGTATTGAATTTAAATTTAAACTAAATTTTTTATTTGAATTATTAAAATTAGATATATTTGAATTTGAATCAATTATCCAATAAAATTTCACTTATCAAAAACTAAATATTTTAAATTTTAAATTTTATCTTGTTTTCTCAAATACAAAGATATTAAAATCCTCCATTCAAGAGAGATGGAAGAGTAAAATACGGACTGTTGAGGTCTGTGAATTTTTATTTCACTGCGAAAGGTTGTTATTCTGGACCACATATATATATATATATATATATATATATATATATATATATATATATATATATATATATATATATATATATAGATAAAATATATTTTTGTCTCTGTATTTTTGTAAGAACAAAGGTG
>CANXYC011389232.1:0-10226 GCA_948193065.1 Aleurites moluccanus
TGGGCTTGATTTGACATCAAAAAGCCTTTCAGAATGAATTTTATACAGAATCAAAGTTTAGGCTAGTTTTAGGCATTTCGGCAGCGCTGTTTTAGATTATTTTAGCAAAACTGCCCAAAAGTGAATCATTAATGGTTTTCAATCAAAGATATCATTTCATATGCATAAATGCATGACTTATGAATGAATAATTCATGAATCATATATATGGACTCACCTCAAACAAAAACTCCAATGTTTTCCCAACAGGCCTAGTTAGCCCGCGACTCGCCGTCAGCGGCTCTTACTTGGGAACTTTCCTCTATAATAATCAAATCACTCCAGTAAGACTTATACTCAATACCACTCACATTAAAATACATACCAAAGCATATTAAGGCATATCAACATACATAAACACATATTATATACTATAAACCCTATTTCACACAATTGACACTTTTCATACCTTTTATGTATCAAATGCATTTCTATCACCACATTTCATTCACATTTCATATATTCATTATTATAATGCTAAGCTAAGAACTTCCAAACACTTAATTCAATATTTCATACTAAACATACATCAAATTTCAAGTATGCTTTCCAAGTACTTATATCATTCAACCTTTCCACATTTGAACTAATACATTTCTATTATTCATGCCTTTAAACCATATTTAAACTTCACTTCTTCAATTGCATTAGCCTAACACCTTAAAGTAACAAAGTCCATATGATTCCACTTAAATGGAAATCATTCCATTCATCCATTTTTCAATACCAATCAATCATACAACATCTATACACATCAAATGCATATCATTCATCCATATGTATTAAACATCAAAGTATCATTCATCATCCAAGCACCTCAAAGTTTTAGTCCAAACATGGTTTCCTCTAAATGATTTTATTTCCATCAATTAACCAAAAATTCATGTTAAATACATCAAATACACATCATTCAAACCTTTTAAACCTATTAAACATCAAAATACAACATCATTATACACCTTCATCATTTCAGACAAACCAAAACTTTCTCGAAATGGATTTGTTTCCATCATTTAACAATTAATTCGTATCATATACATCAATTACAACTCATTTAAACCAAAAGATTCATTAAAACATCACTTTGATTCAAAGTTCTTCCTATTAGGGTTTCATTCCAACTTTTGATTTTTCTTCCAACCAAAACATATTTTGAACACTAAATATCATCAAAGAACATCTTATAATCATAATCAAACCAAAAGAATTGTAAAATCAATCACTTACCAAAAGTTCTTCAAAAACTTCAAAGCTTTTATTCTTAGTTTTTTCTTGTTTTTTCTTAGAATCTAAGGCTATATTTGAGTTTATAATGATGGAATTAGTATGTTTCTATCAAAAAAATGGAAGAAAACTACAAACTTTGGTGGTGATTCAAAGTGGTAGAACCATGGAAGATGAGGAGAGAGAAAATTCTGAATGGGAAATGGGTAATGAAGAAGATGGAGGTGGGAAAAATCCAATAAATATCAAAAGCATGATTCAATACATTAGGCTTATGATAGAAATGGTGAAACCTAGCCATCCAACCATCCATTTCTTCGTCATTTCATCCAATGGTTAGATTTAGACAAGCCTAAAATGGTACCATAAGTGTGCATACACCATATAAGTCCATATTCCAAAGGAAAAGACCAAATTGCCCTTAGTTCAAATGAAACCCCTAAATCGAGCAGCTTGCCAGGAATTATTTTATACCGGGTTTAATTCTCCAATAAAACTTCAAATAAATAAAATATCATCATTTTCATGTCCTAATATTCTTTTCTACATTCAAATATCATATTAATTTCCATAAAACTCGAAGGGGTGTGGAATGACCATTTCGCCCCCAGTTTACCAAAAACTCAATTTTTTCCGATTTCTTCCTAACAGTCTTTAAACCACTTTTATGCGTATAATACTTCCTAAAACATACATATACATTCAATTCAAACATAAATATGCATTAATATATAACTTTCAAACAAAGAAAGAACCTTATAGGTTTGCCCTTTAGAGTTCTAGTTCTAAGCCTTAACTGAAGTGTTACAGGTACCATCAGTGATTATATCTGATAGAGGTACTCAGTTCGCCTGTAGGTTTTCATAGAAATTTCAGGAGGCATTGGGTACTACATTGCATTTCAGCATAGCATTTCATCCTCAGATAGATGGACTGTCAGAAAGAACTATTCAGACATTGGAAGACATGTTGAAGTTGTGTGTGTTGGATTTAAAAGGCAGTTGGGATCACTTCCTACCACTGATATAGTTTGCTTACAATAATAGCTACCATTCCACCATTGGGATGGCACCATATAAAGCATTGTATGGCAGGAAATACAAATCACCTATATGTTGGGTAAAACCAGGTGAAAAGCAGTTAGAGGGGCCAGATATGATCAGAGAAACAATGGAGAAGGTTCTTATTATACAGGAGAGGATAAAGACTGCTTTCAGTAGGCAGAAAAGTTATGCAGATCCAAAAAGAAAAGAAGTACAATTTGCAGTGGGTGACCATGTATTTCTGAAGATCTCTCCTATGAAAGGAATGATGAGATTTGAAAAGAAAGGCAAGTTGTCACCAAGGTATATTGGACCCTTTGAGATTTTGGATCGGGTTGGTAATGTCTCATACATACTAGCACTTCCAACAAATATAGGTCACGTACATCTGGTGTTTCACATTTCTATGCTACGGAAGTATGTTCCAGATCTATCCCATGTGCTTCAACCCTAAGAGATAGAAATTGATAAAGCATTGTCATTTGAGGAAGTCCCAGTACAGATTATGGATCATCATATTAGACAGCTTCGGAATAAGAGTATTCCAATGGTTAAAGTATTATGGCGTAGCAGAAATATAAAGGAATGTACTTGAGAAAGTGAGGCTGAGATGAGACACAAGTACTCCCACCTATTTCATGAGTCAGGTTTTTATTCTACCTATAACCTGAAAGTAAATTCGAGGATGAATTTATTTATAGGGGGGTAGAATGTAACACCTTAGTCAAACCTAGAACCTGAACCACAAAGGGTTACTTGGGAAAATTGTGACTTGACTTAAATGTTGTGAATTATTATATGTTTATGCTTGAATCTGACATGTATGCATGTTATATGATGTGTTTGTATAAATAGAGGGGGTTTAAAGGTTGTTAGGAAGCAATCGGGTAAAATTGATTTTTTGGTGAACTAGAGGCAAAATGGTCATTTCAAACCCTTTGATTTTTTAATGGAAATTAATATTATATTTGATGATAAAAGAGAATATTAGGACAAGAAAATAGAGGTATAATGATTAAATGAATTATTGTTGAAAGGTTAAAGTCGGTAGAAAATAATTTCGAAAAAAGTTACTCGGATAGGGATCCAATTCGAACTAGGGGTAGTATAGTCTATTCCTAAGGAATATGGACTTATATGGTGTATGCAAGACTATGGTATTATTTTAGGTTAACCTAAATCAAACCATTGGATGAAAATATCAAGAATTGAATGGTTAGTAAGCTAGGTTTCATAATTTTTACCATAGAATCAATGTATAGGATTGCACACTTGATATTTAGGCGGATTTTTCCCACCTCTTCTTCTTCCTTAGCCATTTTCACCAACCAAACTTTCTCTTTCTTCATTCCAAGTTTCGGCCACCATTGATCTACACCAAACCATGTTGTTTTCTTTTATTAGTTGATCCAAACTAGTTAATTCCATCATTCTAAATACAATTATATCCTTAGATTCAAAGAAAAACCAAGAAAAGTTGATAAATTAAAGCTTTGAAGATTTCGAAGAACTATTGAAAAAGTAAGTGATTTTACCATTCTTTTGGTTTAATTTTGATCCTAAGATGTTCTTTGATGTTAATTGGTAACAAATATGTGTTTAGGTTGAAAGAAAATCAAAACTTTGGAAGGAAAACCTAACTAGGAAAAGGTAAGATTTAAATGTGTTAATTTGATGGAATTTTGGTTCAAATGTGTTGTATTTGATGTATTTGAAATGAATTAGTAGCTATTTGATGGAAATAAATCCATTTGGTGGAAGTTCTTCCTTGGCCGAATCATGTAGTGATCAAAAGTGAAGTTGTGCTTTGGTATTTAATAGGTTTAAATGATTGAATGTTATGCATTTGATAGGTATTTATGTTTTTTGAATGATTGGTGTTGAAAAATGAATCAATGGAGTGAATTTTAACTAGACCTAACCATATTGAGTTTATAGGTTTAATGTGTTAAGTTGAAGTAATTAGGAAGGAAATGTTTGAATATGTATTAATGATGTATATGATGCAAATGTATAAGTTTAGATATGGAAATGGTATTTGATATAAGTACTTAGAAGGTAAACTTGAAATTTGATGTATGTTTGATATGGAATGTTGAGCTAAGTGTATATAAGTTCTTAACTTGGCATAATAGTGATGAATATATGAAATGTAAATCAAATGTGGTGATAGACATGTGTTTGATGCATAAAGGATTGGAAAAAGTATAAATTGTGTAATGTGAAGTTTATGGTGTTATATTTGAAAATAGGTGAACCGTCGAGTACTCCAGTTGGGAGTGTCGAGCGGTGGGCCGATTAGGGCTTCCGAGTGTATTTTAGGGGACAAAGTGAATATTTGCATAAAAGGTGAGTCTATATGCATAATCATGCATGATTTGCGTCATATATCTCATAAAATGTCATTTGGAATGATAAACCAATGCTTGATATCCAAAAACACCAATAATGTATTTTTACCCCAAAATAAGCTCACCGAAATGACTTAAATCGACCTAAATTTTGACTGGCTATAAAATGAAACCTAAAAAGCCAATTGAGCCCCCACTTGACCCAATCATCTAGTTTTTCCTTACACTTTAAAATGGTACCTCATGGTCCACCTGAATCTATTGATAGCATACTTAACCATAAACTACTCAAAAATCCCAAAAGGGACCCGTAGCGGCGAGTGCCAATTGCAGCAGTGCAATTGGGCCCCGCCGGTCATTTTTTTCACTTGACCCAAATTTGTTCTATTATTCATTATGAATATATATTAGATTGTTCCACAGCTATATGAGTTATATTTATGCTATATTTACTATTTTATAGAGACACACCCATATGGTATTATAACAGGGCCACCTCGATGATGTAGCAAGTAATTCCATCGACCGTGTGCACACTGGTATTCATTGGACTGTTGCTAAGGAGGGATGTCATATTCTCTAGCCGTAAGGATTGATCTCCCTTACATATATTGGATTATGCACGATTGTGCTATTACAGTGCGATTGCACTTTTCATTGGACCCAATCCTGTTATATCATATGAGAGTTGACTCATACACTAGATATTTATATGGAAACCTATTTCACCCTTTATATGTTATCTTATATTGATTCTACATGTTAATTATGAGCGATCACGGTATTATGAACATCTACTGCATTTTTATTTATATAGATTCACTGAGTATTTTTTATACTCACCCCGTAGTTGTTATTATTTTTGAGGGCCGCATTGAGCCTCGAATTCCATTGGCACCTTCTATCCTCGCCTTGGAATTTTGCTACTTGTAACATGTAATGCTCGAGTCTTAAATCAGTATATGCAAATATTTGTACAATATTAGAGATTTCGTGGTACTGTAACTTAAATAGGGACATATATATGTGTGGTTGTACTTCTTATAGTTTTTCTTATAAACTATGCTATGGATATATATAGTTTGATATATACATATATATGTTAAGATGATATTGGAGGTTGAGAGAGATGTTGATTATAAAGTGATATTGGAAGTGTTGTTTATATTTTCTACAGCGGGGTATAGTCATCTATTAGAGGAGATGCTGTCGAAATTTTTATAAAAATGTTAAGCTATATTTGAGTTGATTATATGAATTGTTTGTCATATCATACAGATAATTGAGTTTTTCGTGGTACTGGTAGCTTAGGCAACACCTCTACCCTAGGACCATCGCGACTCTCAGGTTGGGTCGTGACAATTAATAAGTCAATTAATCATTTTCTATCAATAATTTCATCTCCTTCACCATAATGGCCGGCCACCTTGGCTAGTTTCTTGAAAGAGTGGGTCCCACAACTTTATTTAATTGCACTTTTGATCCAAAATTTTTCTTATTTATATTTTTTACCCCAAAACTTTCTATAATTTATTTTGTCTATTCTGTTTAAATTCAACTCAAGTATGAGGAGTGAAATATCTTATTTTAATTTGTTTTATCCTTTAAAAATAGTTATGGGTCATTTCTGGATCTCAGACAGTGGATTTCTAAAATTGCCCCCAAAGTTGCATTTATTTATAATTTTGCCATTACTCTTATTTTCAGTGTTCCAAAATATTTTTCAACTCTTTCTTTTCACCATAATTTCACATAAAATTAACTTATTTTATTTCCCCAAGTTTGGGTAAAAAATTCTTAAATTTGCCGGATTGCTATTTTCCCGGCAGTGTTTTCGACACCAACAATTTCCGAAAAAATATTGCATTTGCTTTCTAACTGTGTCTCTAAAATTCTTTCCAATCATTTCAATGCTTTTAAATTACAAACTAAAAATTAAATCATGCATTCAAAATGGGATTTCCTAGGGTATTACATTAAATAATTAAATAATGCATAATAATATGACACTAATTAAAATTAAAATTAATTTTTTAAAAAATACATTTCCTTTTTTACTTTTAAATATTTATTTCTTTAAAATATAATAAATCCTAAAAATACTTTTATATTCATAACTTTAATTAGATATTCATAAAATAATTATTATTTATAAATAGAATATAATTTTTTTAAAAATATTTTACAAATGCGGGTATTACAGTTCTCATATTTATTAATGTTTGTTAAGATAAAATTCAAAATTAATAATCATTCTAGAAAATAAATTCATAAATAATAATAAATATAAATAAAATATAAATAT
Organism: Aleurites moluccanus; assembly: GCA_948193065.1. Lineage (NCBI taxonomy): Eukaryota > Viridiplantae > Streptophyta > Magnoliopsida > Malpighiales > Euphorbiaceae > Aleurites > Aleurites moluccanus. Next base: position 6,963 of record CANXYC011389232.1, read on the forward strand.
AATATTATATAAAAGTTTACAAATTTGAGAAATTTAAAAATCTCAAATTATTTTAATCTTCATCATAATATTAACAAAGGAGAAAAAGGGTAAAATACAAAAAAAAAAAAAAAAAAACCTACTATTGCAATCATTTACATTTTAGATTTTTTTTTTATGTTTTTTAAATAAAAATGAAGTTTGAGGTTTTTTTATTAGTTATTAACACCGTTAAATTGTGATAATGTAGCATTCATGTAGCATAAATATTAATAAAAAATTTATTTTTAATAATACGACATCAAATTTAATCTAAAGAGACCTACTATATATATATATAAAAGAAAATAAATTTTTAAATTTTTATTAATAATTAAAATATTTAAAAATAAAAATCAATGAAATTGAATTGTATGATTGAGATCATCAAATAAAAATTACAATCATATTTTAATCACCTACAAACAAATGGAGAAGTTTGACAATTTATCAAAAATATAAAATTTAACAAACCCGAGTACAATCCTAAATAAACAAAAAAAAATCCCTTCATTTTCTAGTGTATTATCGCAGGAAAAAAAAATAATCTACAAAAAATTGAAAACCTAAAAAGGAAAAAAAAAAACACCTATAGTTGTTGCTTAGCAATTCTGGAAATGAGTAAATTTGTGACTCCATAGTTTAATTATTACGTTATTCTTCTTCAGATCTAACCATAAAATACCCATTGAGTAAGTCATATAGCCTAATTTAATTTCTTGAATTACAACTCATCTTACATGGTATCTGCTAAGGTCCCTTCTTCCTTTAATGACTCGACAACAATACCTAAAACAATATAAAACGATAAATCAACAAGGAATATCTTTGAGTATTCACAATCTTAATATGGTTAACAATAGGAAGAAGTGACATGTGGTGGCCATGGTGGCACTTGAAGCCCATAAACTTTTGAAACCCGTAAACAATTCAAAAATAGAAAAAAAATAGAAATTGAAACCCAAAAATGGTATAAATTCTAAAATATATTTTCTTTTGTTCTTTGAGAAACCAAAGAATTTATATTGGTCGGATTCTCAATTTCTAAATAAGAAAATAAATTAAAATTTAAAGTTCATCGATCAATCAATGATAAAATAGCGAATAAAAAAAAAGAATTGAAGAGAAGAACAAAGTCTGAGCAAAAAGATATTCATAAGAAGAAGAAGAGAAACATAACCATTTATAGTGGATTCAAATATTTCTTCTCTTTACTTATAATTTCTTATACAATCTCCAATTTTTCTTTTTATCTATCTAATTTTTTATTTTTTTTATATAAATTTTGATTTCACAAAATATGGAGAAATTAGAAATGATAAAGCATCTAGATAAACTCATAGATGGAGAATAAATAAGAGGTTTCAAATTTAATAGAATTAAAAGATTTATATACAAGCACCCAAAATAAATATAATGAAAAATTAAAAGTTAAGAGTTAAGGAAGATAAAACTTAGTCGTTTTATAGTGGTTCATATCCAATCTTTTCTCCTACATCTACTTCTCCAAAGTTCATAACTTATAATTTGATATGGTGTTAATCATCTATTTTTATAAATATTTTAATTATACTTGTCTAATTTAGATTTAGATTAGATTTATTATACTTATCTAATTTCCTAATTATATTAGATTTACTTTTCTAGGTTTTCAAGTAATTCTAGAATAATTAGAATTCCTATTTAATAATTTTGTAGTTTCTAATTAGGATTTGATGTCTTATAAATAGGCTTACAATGTAATAGTTTAGGGATATCTTATTATCAATAAAATTTATGTATTATTTTTTCCTAAAGCTTCAGAAATTATTTTCCTTATGGACTCGAGGAGGTTTAATGCGTAGACGCATTCTAGCCTTGTTTTCTCCCTTCCTCGCTACATTATATTGTATCAGAGCAGGTCAAGACTTGTCTCCTTGATAACAACCAACAAAGTTTAAAGCAACCTCTTCATTGATGGTGATAGCGGAGGATAGACTCTTTCGAGAGTAAATTTTTGAGATCCGAAATATGGAAGAAACAATACTCGAGATGATGTTGCGTATAGTCGACATATTCCTAGTTTAGAAAATAATTCTTATTTTCAGGATTATGGATATAATAGATCTTGCACTCACAATCAATCTATTCGTATTCATAGAGATGTTCCTAATTGGAGAGGAATTTCTTATTTTAATGGTGATTTTTAAGAAGAAGATTTTATAAAATGGTTATTGTAACACTTTAGTTAAAGTTTAGAACCTGAACCATAAGGGTAAACCTAGGAGATTTTTCCTTTGCTTGAAAGTTATGTATTATTGCATGTTTTTGCTTGAATTGAATATATATATATATATGCATATTTTAGGAAGTATTATATATGTAAAAGTGGTTTAAAGGCTGTTAGGAAGAAATCGAGAAAAATTGAATTTTTGGTGAACTGGGGGCAAAATGGTCATTTCACACCCCTTCGAGTTTTATGGAAATTAACATGATATTTGAAGGTAGAAAAGAATATTAGGACATGAAAATGGTGATATTATATTTATTTGAAGTTTTATTGGAAAATTAAACCCGGCAGAAAATAATTTTGGGGAAAGTTGCTCGGATAAGGATCAAATTTGAACTAAGGGTAATTTAGTCTTTTCCTTTGAAATATGGACTTATATGGTGTATTCAAGCTTATGGTATCATTTTAGGCTTACCTAAATCAAACCATTGGATGAAAAGATGAAGAATTGGATGGTTAGTAACCTAGGTTTCACCATTTTTATCATAAGCTCAATGTATTTGATCTTGCCATTTGATATTTAGTGATTTTTTCCCACCTCCATCTTCTTCCTTAGCCATTTCCCATTCAAAATTTTCTCTTTCCTCTTCATCCATGGTTCGGTCACCATTGTCCACCACCAAAGCTTGTTGTTTTCTTCCATTTTTTGATACAAACCAACTAATTTCATCCTTTTAAACACAAATATAGCTTTAGATTGTAAGGAAAAACAAGAAAAAGCAAAGAATCAAAGCTTGGAAGTTTTTGAAGAACTTTTGGTAAGTGATTGATTTTACCATTCTTTTGGTTTAATTATGTTCTTAAGATGTTCTTTGATGTTATTTAGTATTAAAAATATGTTTTGGTTGGAAGAAAAATTAAAAGTTGGAAGAAAACCCTAATAGGAAGAAATATGTATCAAAGTATGATTTTGATGGATGTTTTTGTTCAAATGAGTTGTATTTGATGTGTATGATATGAATTAATGGTTAATTAAT
>CANXYC011389364.1:0-19806 GCA_948193065.1 Aleurites moluccanus
CATCTCTAAGTACTATCCACTTTGGCCAAAGATTTCCAGTAATGTTCTCATACAAGAGGCCTTAGGTAAAACCCTCCTTCTAACAGGAGTTATGATATCCTTTGTTGACTACTTAAATATCTACGAGTATGTCAAACTATACCGAATGTCCACCCTACAAGAAGACCCTATGGGAGAGCTAGGTATGAAATTAAAGTATAGCATCTTCACTCTAGATCACTCTTAAGTATCTTAAGTCTAAGGACATTTGCATATTTCCTTGTTGAGATAAGTCATTAACATTGTTTAGATTTCCATATGACTATCTCCTGCGATCACTCTAATGTACTTACTACTCCTAATAGGCATCCATATGCTATACTCAAACATCTCAATGTTTGCATATTTATGAGATCATATAATTTGATCAAATCAAATAGTATACGCATGTGCTAGTCTTTCCGAATAAATAATGTTCATTCTCATTGATTCTATGACTAGAGAAATTTAGGTTGAAACATAATTACACACGATAAGCATCTCACTATCATGATCATATCATGAATGCCTTCATGGTATGTTTATACCATGGACTTTATTAAACAGTTATATAATATTACTCTAAATAATAATAAGTATTGATTAACAAATAATTCCTTTTTATTGATATATATTTCTAAAAATATCATTACAATGATTTTCTTTAGAGCATCTACAATAACACCCTCCTTCGCGAGAAGGAAGAACTGCGTGGGTTTTGATTCCCATTCAATGGGATACGCAGGGAAGCTGTATAAAAGCTTCAAATCCAAAAAAGACAAAAAATCATCTCTTTTTCTTTGATTATTTGCTTTATTTTATTTGTTGACTGTATTCTTTGTGGAATGTGTGATCAACCTAGAATCCATAAGGGCTAGAGTTGATATCCTCTATTTTGAGATTTGAGGTGTAATAATTTTCTTTTACCAGTTTCTTTTGATTGTTCTACTTGATTGTTTATACTTCAATTGTTCATCCATTTATTTACTTGCTCATGCATCTTCTATGTCATTCTTTAATTGTTCATGAAAATTATTTTAAATCAAGGTTACAATTAAAAGCCAAGTTCAATTGAAATCCTAACCCCCGAATCCTTTTTGGTTTCAAAGACTATTGCACTTTTTTCCTTTGGGATAATTGGAGTCAAAATGGGTTTTTACCTCAAATTTTCCCAACAAAAATAACTTAAGGTGGCAACTTTAAAACATCAAAATCATTTTCATAAGGCACCAAGATCATCTCCTCCGTGAGAAATTGTCCCAAGTGAGCATTCCGATCCCATTTAAAATAGACCCAGACGCAGTGCTCGAGCGAGTCCTCACAGACGGTCCTAGGATGAAGGAGATGTTAGAGGCAACCGACACCCATAGAACCCAATATAACATATATTCATCAATTACTTAGTTATTATTCATTTTGGCATCCTGTAATCTGTCTGTAATTTCAACTGTAAGTGGCTATACCATTCATGATATCATGCCATAACATTAATTATACTCCATAATATGCCATACATACATTTTCATAAACTAATTATGCTATATACAACCCATGGAGCAGCTAGAATATGAACATATAAAATACAGTATTTGAAATTAATTACACTGCAGGAATCCACAGAGAGTCAAAAGCTTGGATTTTTGCCTCCTACTTTGCACCTGGAAATGGGAAACAATGAAATGGTGAGTATATAAGATACTCAGTGAATATAATTGCATCGATCATAAATATGAGTTGGAACATCAATAAAGGATAGACAGATGAAATAATAATATCTGTTTGCTAAAAAATATCAGGATATAGAATCAAGTTATAGAGATGACTATAAAGTCAATAATCAAATCAATGGAAAGAATATCACATGGATAAGACAGATGTAGGGCCATGAAACTCATATAACATGTATCATTTTGTATCATTAAACATAAGACTAATCAGGTCTTATTGCTAGGACTATTAACCCTTCCCAGCTAGGATATCATTATATAATGTCACATTGTCGAATGTATGTACCCATTACCCTGTTGGAGCGGCAACTATGTCAAATCACATCGGAGTCAATAAAAGTAAGGAACAAGTCATTGGATACCATTATACAACAATGGTATCACCAAGTATCAATATCTCAATATCAATCAAATGAAGTAGCAATATAACCAATGGAATAGCAATAGCAAGTAGATATACAATGATAAAGGGTTTGGCAATTAACAATGGGATGGAACATAGGTTAGTCAAACATGAACAAAAGGTTGGCACACTTGGTATACCAATGTCGCTGGCGATGATGGCATTCAAATGGAAGGCCTATGGATGAAGAAGTGATAGGCCTATGACAAAATGAACTAGACATTCTGCCAAACACTTGGTGTGCAACTTTGAATGGACAATTTGACATATTTAAGGTGCAACTCCAACATTGCCCCATTAATCAACTACAACTCTTAATATAGACATTTGAATAAGCATTAGATATACAACAATAAACATCATTTAAAGGATCAATTAGGCATGTGAAACAACGAGAAAAACAAGACAAAAACAATGGAATGAATAGTATAAAAGGGTTCGGCCAAAATGGGTTCAACAAAATTGGTTTCTAAGTCTCATTCCAATGTAATAGACATGTTAAATGATGTATAAAAGACTCACCTCACACTTCAAATGATCTTGGAAAATTGATTTTCCACCTAAAGCTTCAAAGGAGGCAAAAGTCACAACTTTGCAAATCTTATTATTCTACACCAAATCAATGACAAATATTTCATCCATTAGCCTCCAATTAACATAATCTAAGCTTAATTAACATAAACCAATTGAAAATCAAATAGCTAATTCAAACAACTTAGGTTAGGGTTTGGAATTTGTGGAAAACTACCCAAATGCATCAATTGATGCAATCAAACTCAAAATCCATTCTATTTAACATATAAAACAACTATAAAATCAAACAAATCACTTCCTTACCTCAAGTTGAAGGTTTCCGAAATTCTCTAACCAACCAAATTCAAAATTTCTTGATTTTCCAAGCAATCCAATGTTAGAAATCAAAGGATTGATGGTTTGATTCAGGTTTTTCTTAGGTTTTCTCTTGAAACAAACTTGAAAAATGGTAGAGCAAGCTAAGGAAATGGTTTATCCATCCAAGGGAAAGAAGAATATGATGAAGAAAAAAGTCTAAGTGTTGCTTATATACTAAGTCAAAAATGGAAAATTACATATAGGTCCTTGAACTTTTCATAAATCATACTTTTACCACATTTCCTTCTGTAATTTATTCTGACAATTTTGTTGAGAATTGGATTTCAAAGTAGGATTCAAATAACTTATTTTTATTTATACTTTATTATAAAAATAGTTTCAGAGTCATTCTGAAACTCAGACAGTTAATTTTCTACTATACCCCCAAAGTTTCTTTTATTTATGATTTTGTCATTACTTACTTTTTCAGTGTTCCTAAATATTTTTCACCTCTTTATTTTTACCAAAATTATACATATATTTATATGATTCTTCACCCCCTAATCAGAATAAAAAATTCATTTGTCAACCGGACTGCTATTTTCTCGACAGTGTTATTGACAGTGACGTTTTCCGAAACAGTATCTCATTTGCATTTTAACTGTGTCTCATAAATTATTTTTAGTCATTTCAATGGTCCCAAACCAAAAACTAATAATAATAGCATTCAATTAAGGTAGGCTTTTCTAGGGTATTACAAAGTCTTCCCCTTCTTTTACAAAATATCCATTCATGGTTTTGAAATAAGAGCGCATCTGCCAATCAAAGGTCTCACCTCTTCTCTTAGTCTCGGTTCGCCTTTTAGCTTTTGTTTTAACCTCCTCCAAATCCTCTTTGGTAGGTTTATAACCAAGTCCAAAAGGTGGGTTGGCTACTAGGTATTCTTTGAAAGAGGTTATCCCCTGCTGGTTTCTCCCAAGACCTAAACCAGGGAAGTAATTCATTTTTTTTAAGATGTTAAGCACAACTATATTACCGAAAGGATCAAAATCAAAGGGGACTAACTCTTTACCTCCTTCTTGTTTAATTAACTGGATGGTGTCAAAAGAGAAACCGAACAAAAGGACGTTGTTTGGTTCAGGCTGAATTTCTAAAATAGGTGCAGAGTTGGGAACCTCACTTTTACCATCCATGTCACCCTTAATAGTGACCATAATAGTCTTGTGAGGCATCTTAAGCTTTTAGTATAAGAAGGATGGGACTGCTCCTGCCTTATGGATATAGGGTTTTCCAAGAAAGAGATTGAAATAAGCAGGCACATCAATTACTTAAAAGGGAACCGAAGTAGTAATTGGCCCAATTGTTACATCCAAAGTTTCTACCCCTAAGACTTCCCTCTTGGTATTATCATATGCCCTCACAATCTTATCAGAGGGGGTAAAATTTTTAGCTTCAAGGCCTAAACAACTTGCAACTTTTAATGGGCACACATTCAGGGCCGGCCCGTTATCAATTAAAACCATTGGGACTGTCTTCCTATGGGTCATCACAGTTATGTACAGTGTATGGTTGTGATTTTCTCCTTCTTTTGGCAAATCGTGATTAGTAAAGGAGATGGAAGCTACTTTGGTTGAGTTAGTGAGTGAGTCAACAAAAGTTTCAGGAGAAATGTTGATTGGGGCTTGGCATTGATTCAATGCCTTGCAAAGAGCTTGGCAATGCAGAAATGATGACTGGATAAGACTCCAAATGGAGATGTTGGCTTGGGTTTTCTTCAATTATTTGAGAATGGCATCCTTTTCAGGTTCATTATCTATCTTCTCCATAGGAGGGGGAACATGTTGGATGGGTTGTTGGTTTAGTGAGATTGGCTGATAGAGCCTCCCACTTCGAGTTATTGCATATATCTCTTCCATAAAGTCATTGAGGTCCAAGAAGCCACATAAATGGTCATTTGATCAAATTAATAAGATTAGATCAATTTCTTCAATTGAGGAGTCAAGGAAATTAACATTAGCTTGATGGCTTGGGAGAGGTTTGGTGGTGATGTTAGGTCTTGCCTTTGGTGGAATGATATCACCACCATCCACCAAGTTTTGAATCTTATGCCTCAAGGTTTTGCACATGTCTATTTTGTGCCCTGCACCTTGATGATAATCATAATATTCATTCATATTCCAACTCTTGGGCAAGGTTTGAGGGTGCCCTAGGTTCTAAAGGCTTGAGTAGATTTGACTCCAAAGCCTTTTTATATACCATAATCAATGGCATACCCAAATCAGCGAAGGACCTTCTCTCAAGTCTCATGGGAGGGTGGTTGGAGATGGCTGCAACTTCCCCGCCTTTCTGATTGGAGGGAGCATTATGGGAATAATGGGTGTTCTGTCTATACCTTGATTTACAGGATTCTTCTTTGATTTGCCCACTTTGGATCAAATCCTCTATTTTCGAAGTAGTGGCAATGAGGGCTTCGAAATCTGGCAAGTACTGGGTTTGGAGATAAGTTTGATAACTTGGAAGAAGGTTCTTGATGATAATGTCAATCTGCTTCTGCTCCATGGGCCTGTTCACCATTTGGGCTGCCTTTGCCCTCCATCTTGTAAGAAAAGTGGAGAAAGACTCCCTTTGTTGTTGCTTGGTGGTCTCTAAATCCCTTTTAGTAATGTCCACCTCGATATTGTAATGATATTGCTTGATAAAGGTGTTGCAAATATCATCCTAAGTTTTCTTAAAATTGGTGTCTAAGTCAACAAACCACCTCATTGCAGCACCTATAAGCGACTGTTAGAACAATTAAGCAAGGAGCTTATTATCCACCCTCAATAGGTTCATAGCTCCCACATACATCTTCAATTGTGTCTTTTGACAAGTGGTGCCATCTAATTTGTCCATGCTAGGCATTTTGAATTTTGGAGGAACCCTAGCATTTGGGAAAAGAGTAAGAGCATCAACATCATTGAGATCCCTATGCTTCTTGATGTTCTTTAGAAGCCTTTCCATAGCTTTAAATTTTTCCATCAGCTTTCTAGTTTCATTAGGGTTGGAGCCTTCTCCTCTATGAAAAAGATTCGGGGAGGAGGACAGAGTAGTGCTACTGTTCAAATTGACAGCTAGTGTGGGAATGGTGACTTCAGGAGCTTTCCTATTATTTGTCAGATCAATAATGGGACTTGGTGGAAAGGAAGTAGATATATTAGGAGCATCAGTTTGGGGGCACTTGTTCTTTATCCCATCATTGTCTTTACCTCGGTAAGGATGGATTGACGTTATGTATCAATGGCACAGTCCAAGGCAACATGAAAGTTATCCTATTGCTTCTTGAGCAAAGCGGCTAGAAGTGTCTCTATGGCATCTATGTCGAGTGCTGTGCTTTCCATTTGTACCTTTTAAAAGAAACATTCGGATCAAATTATGGTGGTCTAAAACCCAAACAAGGGTGGAGAAAAAGAATCTAGTCTAAGTAAGGCTTGAAGGTTTATGTATGGTTTAACGGGTTTAAAGTTTTTAGGCTTTGGGTTGACCATTGACTGATTGGTTCTTGGTCCACAAATGTATGAATGCATGGTTATGCATGTATGCATATGTATGAGGAAAATTAGTTCATGATGACAGTTTAATATTATTATGGTTCATGGGCCCTAAGGTCCAAGGTCTAATATTCATTATATGAAGGCTAGGTGGTTTGGTTTAAGGGTACTCGTCACACTAGAGCAGTGATATACCTAATCACATGTGAAACAATGAGTTTCGCGTGGGTCCAACAGTACTTACTGCTCATTACACTCTAAAAGGATTGAAGATTCATCATGGGATAGATGCTTTCACTATCTCCCAACATAGTCAAAGAGAGTTATCGGATCAATGCTACTTGTTATCCAAAGGTTGAATTTCGTAACTGGTTATATAGTGATGCATGAAAATCAAAGTTAAACTAAAAGCTAAGTAAAAAGTCATTTTTGAAAAAGATTTTCAACCAATTGGTGGTCCTCTTTAACTTTTGAAAAAGTCATTTCCCAGAGGAGTCTCTAGCTATGAGGACTCGCCCGAGCACCGCGTCCTATCCAGCTGAATTGGAATCGAGAAAGCTCATTTTGGGATGATTTTTCACGGCTTGAGAGGACCCTAGGGCCTTTTATTTGAAAATTATTTTGAGTTTTGAAGTTCCCACCTTAAGTTATTTTTGTTGAAAAAATTTCATGTTGACTCCAGTTTTATTCCATTAGAAAAAAGTGCACTAGTGTTTAAAACAAAAGAGGATTCAGGGACTAGGTTTTCAGTTTAACTTGGCTTCTAATTTTAACCTTGATTTAAAATATTTTTTATGAGTAATTTAAAGAATGACATATATAAAATGAACATATAAGATGAACACATAAAAAGAAGTTAAGCAATGGAGTAATAAAAGAACGATAAAGTAAATTATTACAATTAAAAACCCAAAATAAGGGATATCAACTCTAGCCCTTATGGGTTCTAGGTTGATCACACATTCCCCAAAGATCTGAACATGATAAAATACAATAAACAAAGTAAAAGGAAAAAAGATGACTTTTAACATTTTTGGATTTGAAGCTATTATACAGCTTGCCTGTGTATCCTGTTGAATAGGAATCAAAACCCATGCAGTTCTTCCTTCTTGCGAAGGAGGGTTGATTTTATGCCCAATTTATCATGCTTTGGTTCTTTATTTTGATGCTCCATCAAACTAAAGAATATGAGTTGTTTACTTTGATGCTCTATCAAAATAGGAAAAGAGGAAGTTTATGGGTTGATACCTTTTGCCTTGGTGTTTTGGGAGGCGGCAGACGAAGTGCTCTTCCGAATCGAAGTTGCTCCTTGAATTGATCGAAGCATGAAGGAACAGTCAAACTGCCTTTTACCTGACAATTTGAAGGATAAGAAAACAAACAAACAAAGTGACTTTACGTTAGTCAAACTTTGGGGCTTCACACACCCTAAAAGCCCTTTTAAACTCAAAAAGGAACTTAAATAAAGAAAGAATAAATATATGAGGGAGAAGAGTGTAAAATCAAATAGTGAAAACTCAAACTAGATGTTTTTATGTGTTTTCCTGTGTCTTTTTTTTTTGTGTGTTTCAGTCAAGTGGAAGGGTCTCTCTATTTATAATAGAGAGCTGGGGGTCGAATTTCATCATTTCCTAATATGGGATTTGGTGAAAAAGACCTAAAAAATAAAAGCTGCCATGGGCAAGAAGGGGAAATGCCGCCGGAGGTGGTGGCAGCATCGCAGCCTAAGGAGGGCGGCAATCTTGTTGGCACACAGGATTGCCGCCCTAAAGGGAGGGTAGTGCCATCCAAGGGGGGTGGCGGCACCGCCCATGACTTAGGGCAGCGCTGCCTAAGCCTTAGTGGCACCCCCCCAAGGAGGGCGGCAGTGCCTCCCCTTGTGGGCGGCAGCATAGGCCTGAGCCTATTTCTGATATTTTTCGAGCCTATCAATCAATGGGTTCGGTTTTCATAAGCGTCGTTCAGTTTGGCATAAGTCTGAGAAGTGTAAAAAATCGGTGTTCACAATTATTCACTTCATATATAACTTATAACTCTAATCCTAAAAATTCTTTAAGAATAAAATACAAAATAAGAGAACTACTAACTTACTTAAGTGTTAATTGGCTCCTAATCATTTCCATGGTTCTTTCCTTGCTGATTTGCTAATTAAACAATAAGCAAATCATAGCTCCTTCACTCAAGATAAGAAAATATGGGAGCTCCATCAATTCTACCACATCCATCATCTTTCTTGGAAGCTACAATTTCAATTATACTTAATTTAGAACATATGTAACATATAATTTCAAAAATTAAATTCTATTTTGATTATCCTTTTATCAAGCCCTAATCTTAGGGTTTATAAAAATTGAAACGCTAATTTTAAATTCTTATATTTTCATATATTTAGCTCAAATCCTCCGAATTATTAATTATTTTAGGCATATAACTCATAAAAACTAATTTAAAGCTCAAGTAAAGAAATTTACCTCAACCAAATTAAAACTTGCTAATTGAACTCGAATGGATGAAATCCCTTTTCTTTTCCTATTTCTTAGATTTTAGGGCTCTTAATTCTTCTCTAAACACTTGATTTAGCTTGACAAAGAATTCCAAATTCATAACCCTTAAATCCTTTAATTGAAAAAGGAAAGAAATTTTGGATAAGATGAAGAAAGAAATGAAGATCAAAATGAGAAGCATGGTTCGACCCTATGATGAAGAAAACAAAAATATTTCTAGTTAATTATAGGTTTTAGATATTTTGTGATATGGGTCCTACCTTAATAATGTGGATCTCACTATGGTCCCACTTTATAATAATAGTGGTGGCTCCCACCAAGGATCGTACTTGATAATGATGTTCATATATTTTAGTGATGTGGGTCCCACATACTATTCATTATTTGTAATTTTAATTTTAACATTACATCATTATTCTATTTTCAAGTTTGTCCTACTTAATTTTTTTTATTAAATTACTAATCATTGTAATTCACTTATTCAACCACATTAACAATTTTATCTATACTCTACATATATTTTAATATGGTTCTACAAATACTAAAATTAGGGTATTCTAAACTTACTTTTATAATTCAATTCTTATAACCTAATGATTTATTCAATTCATACATTCTTTATATATTTTTGGCACTTATGGTTTTCTTTATGCATTATACTCTATCTCCTTTAATAAAAATTTATCCTCGAATTTTAAAACTCATTAACTTGCTCATCAATGCATATATTTGCAACTATCTTTAAATAGTTATTGATCAATTCCCTATTTCTTTTATTAACAATATTGTACTAACTTTTTATATCCACATATTCTTATTATATTCTTTCATTATCAAATACACATTATTTGTAATCATCAATACAATATCATTAGCTACCACCACATCCTCAATACATAATCAAGAATCAAAGTTTTATTTTACTTAATCACTGTAACCTTTAATTTGCTATTTTCTATCAAGTACAATCATGTTCTTAAGCTCTAAATATACTCTTCCCCTTTAGCTTTCAATCAATAATCAATATCTATATTTTTCTTAATCACTATAAAACTCAATTAATTGCAATCTATTAATCACAACCATTCTTTTATTGTCCATTAATAACACTACAATAAATTATCACATTTCACTTTTGGGACATGACGGTTCTAGGTAATTGATAAACCTAAGGTCACCAAACACCCATAGAACCTTTAAACATGACAATCATCAATCATTCAAACTTAGACCCATTCATTAATATTCAAATTTTATTTAACAATTATTAGTTTTACATAAATTTTGATAGAGTCTCCTTTATATTTTTAAAATAATTTTCAATATGAATATTACTCAATTCATATTTCAATAATTTTCCAAAGTTCACAACCTGTATAAAAATTATACTCTCAATATTTCACCATCCTTATATCCTTAACTCAACAATCCAAATAGGCATATGTGGCACTTATATATATTTATTCTATATATATCATGTCACAATCACATTTTAATATTATTATTATCGGTATTACTGTCTTTGTCATTATCATTATCATTACCATTTGTTATGCTTTACTCCTATTGCATCAATTATCTGTTAAGTTTTAGTAACAAGTCATATCACATTTTACTATTATTCATACTTACTCATACTAGGTAAATTGTGTTCTTATGATATTACGCATATAAAGACTATCAGTACTGTCTTTACCCCAGATTATACCTATGGAACTCTAGAGTATCAACATATTGACTCCACAATAGAAAATTTATATTGGAGTCTTCAAGCCCCAAGTACGAAGGAGAAAATTGACTTAGGAAGTAGCTCCTATTATTGCTTTCCTGAAAAATAATAAATAACCATGAGTGAGTATAAACATACTTAATGAGTTAAGTATACATCATTCAAACATTAAGGTCAGGTAAATAACTATATGATAAGTCAATCGAAGTTAAGTAATAATGAATGCAATAGATGGATGCAAATATAACAAGTTGGCTTAATAAAAGGCTAAATATTAATGCAATAGATGGATGCAAATATAACAAATTGGCTTAATAAAAGGCTAAAAATTTACATACCAAATGCTATGTCACGACCCAAACTAGGGAGCCGCGATGGTCTAAGGATACGGGTCCACCTGTGGCTACCGGTACCTCGATGAACCCCTAATACAAATCAGCTTATACATCTAATACAGGTTACATGCCAATTCTCATACATAATACATTTTAGGTCTTGCAAAATAAATATGCCTATTTTTCTGTTGAAAATCTGGCAGAGCCTCCTCTGCATTTTCAACATGCGAAACTTACAATTTAACAAATAAACACTCCCAATTATCATTTCTCAACTTAACTCCATCTCCATATCATCAAACCATCCATATTTCTCAATTCACAACATAAACCATCATCATTATCATACCTGTTTTAATAACAAACTAAGCAATTATATCATCATACACACATATATAAACACATACACATTAACCTAAATACTCATACTTTGGATTACAGTACCATCGAGTTACTAGACATAATTTGGATAAAAGATTAACTTATTTTATTTACATATATATGTCAAAATGTCCACGACGAACAAGGAGTAGCCTGTGGAACTCTGATCTCACCGACACCTGAAAAGATTTAAAACTACGGGGGTGAGTATAAAATACTCAGTAAGTAGTTATATACAAAAATGCATGAAAATCTTATACCCTTGAAGTTGAACCGGAACCTGAAATGGTTAGGAGCAATAATAGCAGGGAAATAGAGCAAATAGTACTGAATCATGTGGTGCTAAGTAATAAACTATAAGAGTAGCATATGAAATATTCAAAGTATGGTGAATGATGATAACATATAGTATGAGTCACATCACATATGATATAACAGGTAAATAGGGCCAAATATGTAAAATATGCACAATCGTGCTAACAAGTATATATATAGCGCAATAGCGCGAAACAAGTAAATATGTAAGAGTGATTGGCTCTTACGACTAGAGAATATAACTCCCCTCCCTAGCAAGGGTCAAATAATGTACCAGTGTGCACACGGTCGATGAAAAATCCCGCTACACCATCGCAGTAGCCCTATTATGATATCATATGCAAAAGTCTCATATAATATGTATAGGTTCACAAATATAGCTCAGTTTTACATATAACAACTCATTTTCATGTTACAAGTATCATATAGGCATGCTGGCCAAAGTTAAGAAACGGGCCCGTCGGGGCCTGATTTCGCTAGCGCAAACGGCATGTCAAATTACGGGTCTGTTTTAGGATTTTTGGGTAGTTTCTGGTTCTCTATATTGTTAACATATTTAGGTGGACTATTTGGTATCAATTTGAAGCTTAGAGATAGGGGAAGGATTGGACCAGGAATCGAATTAAAATACTTTCTAAGTTTCAAATTAGATCAGTCGGAAGTTTAGGTCAGTTTTGAGGGTCATTTTAGGCACTAATTGAGCATCTCAAATCAAAATAAGGTTTTTATGTATCAAATTGATTCTAATGCATATGTTATGCCACTCCTAGCTAGTCTGAAGACCCCCTAACCGCCGCGGCGACTACCCGACTTGTCCCTTCCTCGGGAGGTTCACCTAAATATTTATTCTCTCCGTAAGGATTCAAATCATTGCATATATACACAATACACATCAAATATACACATACACACAATCAATGGTCATATTTCCTATCAAATAACAAATTCACCCTTTTTGTACACTTAGGCCATTCGACCAAATCCCAACTTGGCCGACAAGTATTTAAACCTCATTTTCTTTATACAACATATTAATTCACATATATATTAACATGTTAAAGCAAGTTTGGGCTTACATTCAAGCCTAGGTTTCATGCCAAAGTATTTTGAACTTCATAGGTCATAAAGACCTAAACTAAACTCAAACTCATTTCAAGTATACTAATTACTTCCTATATACATCAAATACCTATCAATTAAACATATTACACACATTTAACAAGTTATACATATACATCACCTTGTAAACCCTAATCCTAGTTCAAAAGCATTTCGGCCTAAGAAGGTTATGCCATCTAGGTTAAGTTTTATAATTCAACAATTAAACACATCAATTCAATAACCTCAAGCTCAATTACACATAATCTAATCAATTTCTCATTTTTGTCCTAAATAAGTTTTGTTTAAAGGAGTTTTTCCCAATTCATTTATAATTCTTCCAATTACACCTACAATTGAGCAATTCAAACTATTAATTAAACATTCAAACAGTCAATTTTATCAAAACCAAGCCAATTCTTCATTTTCCCTAAAATAGGGCATTCGGCCAAAAGGGTTCTCCTCCATTTGTGTTTGTCTTTCAATTTTAAGGATTAAATTTGTCAATTCAATATATCAATTTGAAATTTAAACACTCAATTGCAGAAATTTACAAGAAATTTCTCACACCTAAACCCTATCCCCATTTGGCTACAATGCCCCTATCAAAATTGATATATAATATCAATTTAAACATTCAATTAACATCAATTGAATCCATTTAACAATAATTATACAATCAATTGCTCCATTTAAAACACATCAATATTTTTTCCCAAATTTCCTCCTTATATTTGACCATTTTGAAATTCTTCCTAATTGATGATTAATTCTTCAAATCAGTCCTCAAACTCAATCTTCAAATGTCAATTAATCAATAAACAACTAGAATTTTAACTTACCTCAAGATTCCTAAGAGTGGCCGAACCCTAACTCCTCCAATCCTTCCTCCAAAATGAAATTTTGAGCCTTGCTTAAAGAAATAGAAGTTATTGATGATAATCTTTACCCAAGCTTTAAAAATTAACTCCAAAACTTTGATTTCCCTTTAATGGCCAAAACCATGAAGAAGTTTTTCTTCTTCTCTCTTGGTTGCACACGGTTTTCTTTGGTGGAAGATGGGAAAATGCAGAAAAATGAATATTTTATGAGTTAGTAGAATTTTTCCACTCAATCCAATGCATGCAAGACCATAAAGTGCACTTTAAAACCTACACATGCATCCCTTAGATTACAATGCACCAATACTTTGTTCCATTGAATCAA
Source organism: Aleurites moluccanus (assembly GCA_948193065.1). Lineage (NCBI taxonomy): Eukaryota > Viridiplantae > Streptophyta > Magnoliopsida > Malpighiales > Euphorbiaceae > Aleurites > Aleurites moluccanus. The sequence goes on from CANXYC011389364.1 coordinate 14,075, forward strand.
CATGAGTGAAAGTGCCATTCACTCCCTAATCTTACACTTTTGTTTAATTTTAGTCCTTATAAAATATCAATTAAATCCCTAAATTTTATTTCCTTTTTACAATTTAGTCCTACCAATTTTGTAACCTAATTTGGCTATTTTATTTTATTTATTTATTTATTTTATTATCATTTATTTTATTTTATACAAACAAGAAATTAACAATCAACTACACATATAAGTACATCAAAATAATTTCTAATAAATTAACAGAAATTTCCCGAAGTTATTTAACTATACTAGGCTCGATTGTGACTTGGTGCTACATTCCACCCCTCCTTCAAATAAATTCGTCCTCGAATTTAATAACTAGTACGGCTAAAAATCAAATACCTGAGTCACTGAAGAGTTGAGAGTATTTCTTCCTCATCTCCGACTCACTCTCCCAAGTACACTCCTCTATTTTCCTGTTACGCCATAGTCCTTTTACCATCGAAATCTCTTTGTTACGAAGTTGACGAATTTGTCGATCTACTATCTTTACTGGAATCTCCTCATATGACAACTCCTCATCAAGTTCAATGTCCTGTGGCTATAGGATATGTGAAGGGTATGATATATATTTCCTTAGCAAAGAAATATGGAATATCGGGTGCACATGGCTCAAATTTGGTGGGAGGGCCAATTGAAAAGATACACTACCCATCCGATCAAGAATCTCGAAAAGCCCTAAAAACCGAGGGGACAACTTCCCTCTCCTTCTAAATCTCATCACACCTTTCATAGGTGATATTTTCAAAAACATATGATCACCCACTGAGAACTGTATATCTCTCTTCTTCGGATCTGCATAGCTTTTCTGTCGGCTGAAAGCTGTTATAATCCTGTCCTTAATCAAAGGAATTTTCTCAATCGTCTCCCGAATTAAATCTGGGCCCTCCAACTATTTCTCATCGGGTTCCACCCAACACACGGGTGGTCTATATTTTCGACCATACAACGCCTCATATGGTGCCATGTCAATAGTGGAATGGTAGCTATTGTTATAAGCAAACTCTATTAGTGGAAGATATTGATCCCAACTACCTTTAAAGTCCATAACACAGAGACGTAACATATCTTCCAATGTTTGAATCGTACACTATGATTGACCATCTGTTTGAGGGTGAAAAGGTATATTAAAATGCAACTGAGTATCCAGTGCTTCTTGGAATTTCTGCCAAAATCGGGATGTGAACTGATTACCCTTGTCAGAAATAATCACTGTTGGAACACTATGCAATCACACAATTTTATCAATGTACAGCTGAGCATATTGTGCGGCGGTATAGGTAGTCTTTACTTCAAGAAAGTGAGCCGACTTTGTCAAACGGTCCACTATTACCCATACTAAATCATAACCCCTCCTAGATCGTGGTAGTCCCACCACAAAATCCATGGTAACCTGCTCCCATTTTCAATCTGGTAACTCTATCTCCTGTAGTAAACCAGAGGGTTTTTGATGTTCAAACTTCACCTATTGACAAGCTAAATAGGTAGATACACGTCGAGCTACATCGCCCTTCATATTCAACCACCAGTAATGGGCTTTCAAATCATGTTACATTTTTATCGTACCTAGGTGCACTGTATAAGGAGAGTAATGTATCTCTTGCATAATCTGTTCCCGAAGCCCCTTTACATCCAATACACATAACCGCCCTTTACATTTCAATACCCCTCCATCTTTTATGAAATCCGGAGCTTTCCCTTCCTGAAACAACTCTCTAATCTGAACTAATTGCAGATCGGCATTCTGAGAACTTTTAATCTCATCAAGTAACAATGGTCTCACCTGAAACTGTGCCACTAGTACTAACTGTTGCTCACTAGTCTCCAGATCAAACTGTAGGCCTGTAGCAAATAACTCTCGAAGATCCTGTACCAAAGGCCTCTCCATAGCCGATACATGCGATAAACTTCCTTTTGATTTACGGCTCAAATCATCTGCTACTACATTTGCTTTCCCCGGGTGATAAAATATTTGACAATCATAGTCCTTCAATAACTCTACCCACCGTCTCTGCCACAGATTTAACTATTTTTGTTGTAAAAAATACTGGAGACTTTTATGATCAGTGTATATCTCACATTTCACCCCATAGAGAAAGTGTCTCCATATCTTCAAAGCAAAAATAACTGCCGCTAACTCTAAGTCATATGTGGGATAGTTCACCTCGTTCTTCTTTAGCTGTCAAGATGCATATGCAATCACCTTCCCATCCTGCATCAATACACATCCCATACCAATTCTAGAAGCATCATAATAAATAGAAAACATACCAGTCTCAATAAGTAGTTCCAAAACTGGAGCACTCGTAAGATAGTTCTTCAAAGTTTGAAAACTCATCTCACACTTACCATCCCACTGGAACTTTACATCTTTTCACGTTAGCTTCATTAGGGGAGAAGCAATTTTAGAAAAATCCTTCACAAACCAACTGTAGTATTCTGTCAAACTAAGGAAACTATGTACTTTCGTCACTGTGGTAGGGCGTGGCCAATTTGTGACCGCTTCAACTTTTTGCGGGTCGACTTAAATACCACCCTTCCCAACAACATGTCCCAAAAAGGTCACCTCATTAAGCCAAAATTCACATTTAGAAAGTTTTGTAAAAAGCTGATTCTCTTTCAAAATCTGTAGTGTGATTCTGAGGTGTTCTTCATGCTCTTAGAGTACACCAAAATATTATCAATGAAGACAATGATGAATCAATGAAGATAAGGTTGGAATACCTGATTCATCAAATCCATGAAAGCTGTGGGAGCATTTGTTAACCCAAATGGCAGCACCAAGAACTCATAATGGCCATATCAGGTTCTGAAAGCAGTTTTCCGAATATGCTTTGCTTTAATCCACAATTGGTAATACCCTGATCTCAAATCAATTTTTGAAAAATAACAAGCTCCCTGCAATTGATCAAAGAGATCATCAATCCTCAGTAATGGGTATTTGTTCTTCATGGTCACTTTATTCAACTGGCTGTAATCAACACACATCCAAAGTGACCCATCCTTCTTTTTAACAAATTAAACTGGAGCTCCCCAGGGTGAACTGCTAGGGCAGATAAACCCTTTATCAAGGAGTTCCTGCAAATGCACTTTTAACTCTTTCAATTTTGGTGGAGCCATATGATACGGTGCAATGGAAACTGGGTCAGTACCCGGGTATACATCAATCTCAAACTCGATTTCCCTCTCAGGTGGTAACCCTAGTAGATCATCTGGAAACACATCCAAAAATTCCCGCACAATAGGAATATCATTCAATACAACTGATGCTTTAGTAGTATCAACTACTGTAGCCAAATACACATCACATCCCATTCGAATCAATCGACTTGCCTCTATCACCGATATTAGGCCCGATGCACATCTATTTACTTCTCCCTGGAAACTAAAAGTTTCCCATCCGTCAAAACTGAAATATATACGCTTCATAAAATAATCAATTACAGCTTTATGGGCTGACAACCAGTCCATGCCTACTATAACATCAAACTCAAGCATAGGCTATTCAATCAAATCAGCATATAACATATGATCACATATAGTCATAGCACAATGCTTATATCGAAAATCCACTATGATATTTCCCCCTACGGGTGTGGCAACATCCAACGGTATCGGTAGTGGTTTCCTATCAATCCCTAATCTCCTAGCATATATAGGTGAAACAAATGAATGTGTGGCACTAGAGTCAAATAGCACATGAGCAATATCAAACTGTATAGAAACCATACCAATAACGGTGTCATGTGAACTCTGGGCCTGCTGGGGTGTCATAGCAAAAACTCTCCGCTGACCTCTGCCAGTAGCCGACTAGCCAGATGTTTGACCTGCACCTGATGGTCTCCCCCTACCGGGTTCCCCTCTGCCTATTTGAACTATCGACTGAGACCCTGAACTACCCGTCGACTGAGGGGTACATATAGGATAATCTCTGTAAAAGTGGCCAAACTGCCCACACCAGAGATAGGCTCCTGATCTCATCCTGCACTCCCCCGTGTGCCTCTTCCCATAATGTCTACAAGTAGGTAGCTCTGAGGTCATCTATCGGGGACTACTAGAGCCCTGTGAATAAATAAGAGTAGTAAATCTTCCTCCCTGATCTCTATACTGTGGTCTCCCTTGCCTTTGAGATGAAACTAACTATCCTGATCTAGGAGGTAACCAAACTGTCTACTGCTGCGTAGATCCCTCCCTAGGTCTACGAGACTCACCACCTTTACCCCTCTTTCTCTGATCTTTCTCAAACCTCTCCTCTCTGTATTTAGCTTCCATCTGAGCAGTTTTATCAATAACTTTACCCAAAGAGGTAAATTCCACAGCTAGCAGGGCATTAAACAGTGCAGCATGTAACCCTCTCCTGAATTTGCCAATCAAGTCTGCCTCAGTCAGGGCTATCCTCCTCGCATACTTGCTCAATCGCCTAAACTCCCTGGCATACTCTAGAACACTAAGATTGCCTTGTTTCAACCGTTCAAATTTAACAATGTTCCCCGATCGAATCCCTTCGGTCAAAAACTCATCCATCAACTGTTGTTTGAACTCAGCCCAGGTCATCGAGTCATCACTATGGATCTTCTCATCTATATGTTCATCAAACCACGTAGAAGCATCCTTCTGTAATAACAAATCCACCAGCTCTATTATTTTGGTGTCAGAACATAGCAGCTTCCTAACAACCTTATCCACCTCCTCCACGAATTCACTGGGATTCGTGCCATATTCCCCTGCATATATGGGCAACTGAAACCTTTTAAATTCTGACATAGTTACCCCACCCTTGGGTATAATCTGGCTATCCCTCTATCTCTGATAATCAACTGGTACTGGGGGTGCCTCAGGCTGTATTTTAGGCTAAATGGGTGGTGGGGGAGGCTGTGAACACTCATTTTTTACACCCTTGGACTCGCATCAACCTGAACAGCATTCCCTGGAACCAAACCTGCACTCAGACAGACTCAGAGCAGCTTTACTAGGCACGGTTGCCGCCCTCCAGGCTTGGAAGTGCCGCCAGAGAGGCACCACCCCCTCTGGGCGGCAGCCGCCATGTAGCGCGACTCTTTGCTGCGGTAACCACCCTCCTTCACAGCTTGTGCCGCCAGGGCACTATGGCGGCGCTGCCACCCCCTTTTGGCGGCAACATCTTCTTTTGCAGACGGCAACGACAGTCTGCATCCGATTTCTTCCGAATCCCACATCAAAAATTGATGGGATTCGACCCCCAAAGCTCTTATTATAAGTAGAGACGCTCCCCCCACTTCCAGAAGAGACAGCAACACACAGTGACACACAGAAACACACCAAGACTCACGAAAGCAAGGAAAAGAAGACAAGAAATCATTTTCATCACTAGATTTCATCTTTTTTTTCCTCTCCAAGTGATATTTTCTTCTTCTTTAGCTCTCTTTGGATTTAAGAGAGTTGCTATTAGGGGTGTATTGAGCCTCTCAGTTGAAAATTTCTTCGTAGCAAGGTCCCTCCACCGGTTTGTTTTCTTAAGAGCTAAGGAGGCATCCTGACTCATCTCCTCGAGGTGTCATCCGATCCAAGGTGGAACTCCGCTCCAAAAGAGAACTCCGTCCGCCAGCATCCCTAAAAGCTAGGGCAAAGGTACGTTTTCCTAATTCATCTTCTTTATTTTGGTAGAGCATTAAAATAAAGAATCAAAACATGATAAATTGGGCATAAATCAACCCTCCTTCGCG
>CANXYC011389732.1:0-22445 GCA_948193065.1 Aleurites moluccanus
CCTAATTAAATGGCAACTTAAGTCCTTAATTATTTTCTTAAATTAATTTAGGAAACTCTTAAGTGGAATTCCTATTTCCAAAATAGGAAATTTCCATAAAAGGTAATCCTTGTCCAACAAGGATTATATGAATTAAACTTCTTTAATTTATAATCAATTCTCCAATTGAACCTCTCTAACTTAAGTAGATCATGAGCGGTATCTTGTCACACATCATGACCTCCAAGTAATCAAAAATTGCTAGTGGTAAGCAGAAACCTAACACATGGATAATATTGTGCTACTAGACCCTTCAAGCCCCTTTACCAAGTTCGGTTTAATGTATGGACATTGTGTTAACTCCACTAAGCTGGCTACACCACACTTAGCCCGAATAATAATTCCTTGTAATCCGAGCATCATTGCTAAAATGATTTCCTTAGAGACCATCTCTAACTACTATCCACTTTGGCCAAAGATTTCCAATAATGTTCTCATACAAGAGGCCTTAGGTAAAACCCTCCTTCTAACAGGAGTTATGATATCCTTTGTTGACTACTTAAATTTCTACGAGTGTGTCAAACTATACTCAATGCCCACCCTTAAAGCAGACCCTTTGGGAGAGCTAGGCATGGAATTAAAGTGCAACATCTTCACTCTAGATCACTCTTAAGCATCTCAAGTCTAAGGACATTTGCACATTTCCATGCAGAGATATGTCATTAACATTGTTTAGATTTCCATATGACTATCTCCTGCGATCACTCCAATGTACTTATTACTCCTAGTAAGCATCCACATGCTATATTCAAACATCCCAATGTCAACATCTTTATGAGATCACATGATTTGATCAAATCAAATAGTATACGCATGTGCTAGTCTTTCTGAATCAATAATGTCCATTCTCATTGATTCTATGACTAGGGAAATTTATGTTAAAACATAATTGCACATGATAAGCATCTCACTATCATGAATGCCTCCATGCTATGTTTATACCATGGACTTTATTAAACAGTTATATAATATTACTCTAAACAATAATAAGTACTGATTAATAAATAATTCCTTTTTATTAATATATTTCTAAAAACATCATTACAATGATTGTCTTTAGAGCACCTACACTAACAATAAGACTGATCAGGTCTTATGACCAGGACCATAACCCTTCCTAGCTAGAGTATCAATAATATAATGTGCACAAGACCGACAGTATTTTCCCACTACCCTGTTGGATCGGTAGCTCTATCATACCACATTAAGATCAATATAAGAAAGAAACTTATCAATGGATACCATTATGCAATAATGGTATTCTCCATCTCAACAAGCTCAATATCAATCAATCAATGATAATTCAAGTAGTTTGGAAATCAACAAAGACATGAAACAAAGTTGGAGTCAATAGAAATGATAAACACATCGATAGATACTATTTCAGAATAATGGCATCGGCAATATCAATAACTCATCAGAAATCAATAGGATGAGCATAAAATCAATAAAACATCAATAATAATCGATAAAACAATGACCAAGGGTCTAACGACAAAAAATGGGAACAAACATAATTTGGTCATTTGCGGCCAAAAAGTTGACGCAATTGGCATGCCATTGTCGATGGTGACGGTTGCATTCAAATGATTAGCCTACGGATTTTTTGATATGGTTTTGGTGCAATATTAATATTGCCCCAATTATCAATAAACAAGCATATGGAAAAAAATTTATAGGCAACAACCACAACTCAATAATCTTCAACAATTGAATCAAATAGGCAAGGAAAGACAAGTTAAAAATCAAGCACAAACTTTAGGCAAATTGCCCTAATTAGGTTCGGCCAAGGTACATTTTCTACAATTAGATTCCAAATGGAATTTTATCAATTTAGACAAGTAATTTGATGCATAAAAGACTCACCTAACACTACAAATCACCAAGCACAATAGATTTGCTACCCAATTCCTCAAATCCTCGGTTTAGGCCAAAATCGGTGATTTTCTTTGAATGAATTTTCTACAACGATACGAACATCAATTAAACAAAAATTAATACCCAATTAACTTATTCTATAGCCAATTTACACATCCTAATTCATATATACAAAATATAATTACACAACTTCATTTTAGGGTTTCAAAATTGGGGAAAATTGTTTAATGCATCAATTAATGCAATTAAACTATTTACCCAATCCTGTTATCATCAAATTAACCTAATTAAACCATAAAAACCAACCAACAAACAACTTACCCAAAAACCCTCAAATAGCCAAAATTTTCTCCTTGAAATTCTTGAATTTTTCTTGATTTTTCATGGCTTAATTTGGTAGTTAAATGTTTGTATGATTTTAGTTTTTGATTTCCAACACTTTTCTTTCACAAATCAAGAAAAAAAATCAAATGGGGAGAAGAGAAGAAAGCTACGGCCAAAGGGGAAGAATTTGAGCAAAAATTTTCTAAGTCACCTTTATATAGTAGGAAAAAATTGGCAAATTACCCTTTTGGTCCTCCAATTTTCTAAAATTTACTTTTGGTCCTTTTTCGCTCGGTTAATTATTCCGACAATTCCGTCGGGAATTGGAATTCAAAGTGAATGTTTGAACATCATATTTTTACTAATACTAATTAATAAAAATAATTTTAGAGCCGTTTTGAAACTCATACTGTCAAATTTCTACTATTCACCTAAAGTACCATTTATTTACGATTTTGCCATTGCTTACTTTATCAGTGTCTTAAACATTTTCTCATATTTCTTTTTACTATATTCATACATGCATATACATTATCATTTACCCTCAACCCAAATTCAGAAATTCATACGTCGATCGTATTGCTATTTTTCGACAGCTATATCGGTACTGACGATTTTCGAAAAATTTTCTCGTTTTCGCGCTAACTAATTTTCTAAAATTATCATTGGTCATTTCGATGATTTTAATCTATATACTAAGAACTTTATTCACTAAAACCTATTATACATTTGTAGGATATTACATTCTTCCCCCTACAATTAAATCCGTCCTCGAATTTAAATAGATACGTACCTCACTGCTGGAACAGGAACGGATATTTGCTCCTCATCTCCTGCTCACTCTCCAAGTACACTCTTCCATGGACTAGTTCCTCCAAAGCAATTTAACCATCGAGATCTCCTTATTCTGTAACTGTCTGACCTATCGATCAACAATCTCCACTGGGAGCTCCTCATACGACAAGTCCTCACTGAGATCCACATCTTGAACCTCCAATATGTGTGATGGATCAGACACATACTTTCCTAGTATAGAGATATGGAAAATCGGATGTACGTGGCTCATACTAGGTGGAAGAGCCAATCTGTAAGCCACTTTACCAATCTTCTCAAGAATCTCAAATGGGCCTATAAACCTTGGTGATAGCTTACCCCTCTTCCCAAATTCATAACACCCCACATCGGTGAGACCTTAAGGAAGACACGATCACCAACTATAAAATGTACATTCTTTCTCTTCGGATCAGCATAACTCTTCTGCCTATTGAAGGCAGTCCTCATCCGATCTCTAATCATAGGCACCTTTTCCATTGTCTCTCTAATCAACTCTAGCCCCTCTAGCTGCTTCTCCCCTGGCTCCACCCAACACACTGGAGATCTATATTTTCTACTATGTAGTGCTTCAAATGGAACCATACTAATAGAAGAGTGAAAACTGTTATTATAGGAGAACTCGATCAACGGCAGATAATAATCCCAGTTACCTTTGAAATCAAGAACATACAATCTCAACATATCCTTCAAAGTCTGGATTATCCTCTCCGACTGCCCATCAGTCTGCAGATGGAAGGCAGTACTAAATCGTAACTGGGTATCCATAGACTCCTGAAACTTCTGCCAGAACCAAAAAGTGAATTGTGTACCCTTGTCTGAAATAATCATTAAAGGAACTCCATGAAGTTGTACAATCTTATCCACATACAACTGTGCGTACTGAGCTGCCGTGTAACTGGTCTTAACCTCAAGAAAATGAGCAGACTTCGTGAATCGGTCTACAATCACCCATACGGAGTCATAACCCCTCGAAGTCCTCGGTAGACCCACTACAAAATCCATACCATTTCCACTCTGACAACTCAATCTCCTGAAGTAGCCCTGATGGCTTTTGATGCTCAAACTTAACCTGCTGATAGGCTAAGCATTTAGATACAAACTGAGCCATATCTCTTTTCATCCCAGGCCACCAATATACATCTCTCAGATCATGGTACATCTTGGTAATCCCTGGATGTACACTGTATGTTGAATAATGAGCCTCTTTCATAATCCGATCTCGTAGCCCATCAAAATTTGGTACATATATGCGCTTTCCACATCTCAGTACCCCATCCTCTACTGTAAACTCTGACATCCTCCTACTTTGTACCTCTCCCTTGAGCTTCAGTAGATAAGGATCCCTATCTTGAGCCACTTTAATATCATCAAGTAACAGTGACTTCACCCGAAATTAGGCTATCAGATCCTGGTTTCGATCCTGGGAACCTAAATCTAACTCCACTCCCAAATCTGTCAACTCTCTCATCTCTCGGATCAGTGGTCTCCTGCCAACTATGATATGAGCTAGACTACCCATCGATTTCTTGCTCAATGCATCAGCCACTATATTGGCCTTACCCGGGTGATAAAAGATCTTACAGTCATAATCCTTTAATAGCTCCACCCATCTGCGCTGCCTAAGATTCAGATCCTTCTGCTGAAATATATACTGTAGACTCTTATGATCAGTATATATCTCACATTTCGATCCATACAAGTAATGTCTCCAAATCTTCAAGGCAAATATCACAGCTACCATCTCCAAATTATGAGTCAGATAATTTTCTTCATGCTTCTTTAACTAATGAGAAGCATAAGCAATTACCCTACCAATTTGCATCAGTACACATCCCAGACCAATCCGTGAAGCATCACAATACACAGTGAATTTTTGCCCCTCTACTGGTAATGCCAACACAGGACTGGTGAGGCAATACTTCAAAGTCTAAAAACTGCGATCACACTCATCAATCTATACATAACGCTCCTGTTTTCGCATCAACCTAGTCAATGGAGCTGCAATATGGGAGAAATCCTTCACAAATCTCCTATAATATCCAGCCATACCTAGAAAACTGCAAACCTCTGTAACACTGGTAGGCTGGGGCCAGTTAGCAACTACTTCAATCTTCTGAGGATCCACCATAATACCATCCTTGCATATCACATGCCCAAGGAAACACACTTCAGTTAGCCAGAACTAGCATTTAGATAGCTTAGCATATAGTTGATGCTCCCGAAGTGTCTGTAAAACAATCCTCAGATGCTCTATATGCTCCTCCTCACTCCTAGAATAGAAAAGTATGTCATTAATGAATACAATTACAAACTTATCCATATATGACCTGAACACCCTATTCATCAGATCCATGAAAGCAGTCGGTGCATTGGTTAACCCCAATGGCGATACCAAGAACTCGTAATGTCTATAGTGGGTCCTAAAAGCAGTCTTAGGTACATCACCCCTATTAATCTTCAATTGGTGGTACCCAGACCTCAGATCAATCTTCGAAAAATGGCTGGCACCCTATAGCTGATCAAACAAGTCATGTATCCGAGGCAATGGATACTTGTTCTTCACTGTGACTTTGTTCAGCTGCCTATAGTCTATAAACATCCTCAAAGAGCGATCTTTCTTCCTTACAAATAGTACCATTGCACCCAAAGGAGAATTGCTCAGTCTGATGAACCCTCTATCCAATAGCTCTTGTAACTGTACCTTCAATTCCTTCAGTTCAGCTGGAGCCATTCTATATGGTGGAATAGATATAGGGTCAGTGCCTGCATGCACCTCAATCTCAAACTCAACCTCCCTATCTGGGGGCAATCTTGGCAACTCCTCAGGAAATACATCAGGAAACTCCTAAACTACTAGTATCTGTTCCAACTGTACAAAAGACTTTTGTACATCTATCACATGTGCCAAATAGGCTAAACAGCCTTTCCCAATCATCCTTCTCGCCTGGATAGCAGAAATTAGGTTAACCTTGAACTCCTGTATATCACCCTGAAACTCAAACTCTGGCTACCCCTTAGGCTGAAACCTAACCTTCTTCCGATAATAGTCTATAACTGCTCGGTGCCTTGCAAGCCAATCCATACCCAAGATAACATCTAACTCTAATACAGGCAACTCAATCAAGTCAGCACACAAGATGTTATCATTAATCTCAATCTCGCAGTTAGGATAATAATAACCCACATCATCACTAACACCCATAGGAGTAGCAATCATCAAAGGCACATTTAATAATCTTCTTTCCTTATTCAATTTAGGTGCAAAGTGTGGTGACACAAAAGAGTGAGTAGCACCCGAATCAAATAAGGCATCTGCTATCTCATTTTGAATCAAGACAGTACCTGTAACCACGTTGTCTGCTCTCTGGGCCTCCTGGGTGTTGACTGCAAACAATCTGCCCTGACCCCTACGAGCTGGAGACTGACTACCACTAAGAGCCTATCCTCCTCTGCCTTAGCCTCTGCCTGATGCCCCTCTATCCATGTTCTGACTCCTTTGTCCCACTGGCTGAGAAACCATAATAGATGGTTGCTGATCATCCCTCAATAGACATTTGTTAGCATAATGGCCCTGCTCGCCATACCTTAAACAAGCACCAGCCTATCTCCAACACTCCCCTCCATGTCTCAGACCACAAAACCCATAGATAGGAATACTAGGTACCTGTGTAACTGGTCTCGAAGAACCCTGAGAATAGGTAGGTGCTAACTGAACCACTAACAGTCCCCTACTCTGCACTCTCCTCCTCTGACTACTAGCAGATGATCTCTGATCAAACCGTGGCATTGGCTCTGCCTACCTAGGATGGGAGTTGTTCTCCCCCCTCCTTATATAAGATCCAGGACCTCCTTTCCTCTTCTGGTCCCTCTTAGCCCTCTCAGTCTTGCATTTCTCCTCCATCTGTGTAGGCTTATCAATCACTATCGTCAAGGAAGAAAACTTAGTAACCAGTAATGCATTATGTAATGCAGCATGAAGACCCCTCCGAAACCTACTGATCAAATCAGCCTCTGTAGGTATAATATGAGTAGCATGTCTACTCAACCTAATAAACTCCTCTGCGTACTCCTCTACTGATCTGTCCCCCTGCTTTAACTGCTCAAATCTAATCAGGTTACAGGTCTTCACCCCCTCAGTGATGAACTCATCAATAAGACCCTGCTCAGCCCATGAAGGTGGATGCTCACCATAAAGCCTGGGCTCCATCCTCCTAGAAAACTAGGTCCATACCTTACCCTTTAGTAATAGCCCAACCAACTCCACAGCTCTCAACTCAAAACATGGTAGTCTCCTCACTACCTTCTCCACCTCCTCCAAGAAATCCACAGGGTCACTACCTTTGTCTCCCCTAAACTCAGGCAGATTTAGCTTCAGAAAGCTAAACATCGATACACCACCCTCCTCTATCACTTGACGGCCTCCTTATATAGCAAGCTCCCCAGGAACCCTTACTGGCTACACATGAGCCGGTACTACTGGAACTGCCTCTGGTACCACTGGTGGAGGCACTACTGCTGGAGCTAGGAGTGGAGGTACATGCTGACACTTTGGTCTCATATCAGCCATCTCTCTCCGTAACTTCATCAAACCCCACATCATCTCCACTCTGCAGGGTCATCGCCCCTCTCTGTACCTTTTGAAGTCTGTCAGGATCTAGACGGACCCTCTGATATTGAAATCTCTCTCACCAAGGACTCATTAGAGGCAACCTCTGCTTCTTGGGTATCTCTATCCCCATCGTCGGACATCTCTGTAATCTGTCAGGAAAAATAGAACCAGTCTCAAAAAATGACAAAAATGCAGAATAATGACATATAACAGACGATAACAGTAAAAGACGTCAAAGGAAATACTATGCTCCATGGTATACTTAATTCTACCCCCATTCTGTACTTAATCACTATTCATCTGTAATTTAGGTACTATTCATTTGTAATCTAAATTCCACTGTCTATAACCTAGAGCTCTGATACCACCTCTGTTATGAGCCGTTTTTGGATTGCGACGGTCCTAGGGCACGGGAGATGCCAATGGAGACAATCACCTGTATAACCCAGTATCACATGCACAATCTATAAACCATAATATATTATCCATTTTAGTTATTTACTATCCATTCTGTTATTTTGCAATTCATTCTGTAATTCTTTTTGTCATCTAGTGTTATTGGTTGTAACTGTTAATATAACCTGTCATATGATCATCACATCTCATAAAATATTATCATCATCATATATATACAACTATTCACATCCTAGCTAACCCATACATACCCCATGGAGCAGCTAGATTATGAACATCAAAATACCAAAATGCAAAACATATATACATCAATGACAACAAGCAGGAATCCTCGGATGATAGACAATAGGAATCTGCAAATCTACTCCTCTCCTGAAATGGGTAAACAAGCAAAGAGTGAGTATATAAGATACTCAGTGAATCTATATACATCACCAATAAATATAAGGTTAACAGAAGATTCAATGATATTAAAAGCTCGATATAAACAATTTATAGAAAATAGTGACAGAAAGTGTCAGAATATGCCAATAAAGATATCATAGGCTCGGTACAATAAGGAAAAGACAGATAAAAGGGATGGATTGTATGAACTTATACAATCTCCAGTAGCATCAATATGGACTATATATGAACATATAGTCTCCAGTATATTAATATCAGTAAACATAATACTGATCAGGTCTTATGACTAGGACCATAACCCTTCCTAGCTAGGGCATCACTAATACAATGTGCACAAGGCTTACAGTATTTTTCCACTACCTTGTCGGATTGGTAGCTCTGTCATACCACATTAAGATCAATATAAGAAAGAAACTTATCAATGGACACCATTATGCAATAATGGTATCCTCCATCTCAACAAGCTCAATATCAATCAATCAATGATAATTCAAGTAGTTTGGAAATCAACAAAGACATGAAACAAAGTTGGAGTCAATATAAATGATAAACACATCGATAGATACCATTTTAGAATAATGGCATCGGCAATATCAATAACTCATCAGAAATCAATTGGATGAGCATAAAATCAATAAAACATCAATAATAATAGATAAAACAATGACCAAGGGTCTAACGACCAAAAATAGGAACAAACATAATTTGGTCATTTGCGGCCAAAAAGTTGATGCCATTGGCATGCCATTGTCGTTGGCAACGGTGGCATTCAAATGGTTGGCCTATGGATTTTTGGGCGTTTTGGTGCAATATTGATGTCACGACCCAAACTAAGGAGCCGCGATGGTCCAAGGGTATGGGATCTACCTGTGGCTACCAGTACCTCGATAAACCCCTAATACAATTTAGTTAATACTTATAAGCATTATTCATTCTAATAGTTCATATAACACACAAGTTCATTCATGTTAAGCCATCATACATATACACTATACCAATGTTCTACAAAAAATTCAGCAGAGTTCTCTCTGTATTTTTAACATGTCAGTTAACCATTTATCAATTTAACACTTCCAAATATCATTTCTCAACTCAACTCTATCTCCACATCATCAACTCATCCATATTTCTCAATTCACAATATAAATCATCATCATTATCATACCTATTTTAATACCAAACTGGACAACTATATCAACATACACACATAGAAAAATACATACATATCAACCTAAATACTCATACTTTGGATTACAGTAACATGGAGCTACTAGACAGAAATTTGGATAAAAGATTAACTTATAATATTTGCATATATATGTCAAAATGTCCACGGTGAAGAAAGAGTAGCCTATGGATCTCAGGCCTCACCGTCACCTGAAAAGATGTAAAACTGCGGGGGTGAGTATAAAATACTTAGTAAGTAATTATATACATAAGTGCATGAAAATTATATACCATTGAAGCTTAACCGGAACCTGAAGAGGTTAGGAGCAATATAGCAAAGAATAGAACAAATAGTACTGAAAATATGTGGTAACAAGTGATGAACTATAAGTATAGCATATGAAATGTTCAAAATATGGTGAACGATAATAACATATAGTATGAGTCACATCACATATGATATAACAGGTAAATAGGGCCAAATATGTCAAGTATGCACAATAATGCTAACAAGTATATATATTGTGCAATGGCACATAACAAATAGTTACGTAAGAGTAATCGACTCTTACGACTAGAGAATATAACTCCCCTCTTTAGTAAGGGTCAAATAAGATACCAATGTGCATACGGTCGACAGTAAATCCCGCTACACCATCGTTGTAGCCTCGTTATGATATCATATGTAAAAGTCTCATATAGGTTCACAAATATGTCTCAATTTCACATATAACCACTCATTTTCATATTACAAGTATCATATAGGCATGGTGGCCAAAGTTAAGAAACGGGCCTGTCGGGGTCCAGTTTCGCTAGTGCAAATGGCATGTCAGATTATTGGTCCGTTTTAGGATTTTTAGGTAGTTTCTAGTTCTCTATATTATTAGCATATTTGGGTAGACTATTTGGTATCGATTTGAAGCTTAGAGATAGGGGAAAGGATTGAGCCAAGTATCAGGTTAAAATACTTTCTAGGTTGCAAATTATATCAGTCGAAAGTTTAGGACAGTTAAGGTCAGTTTGGAGGGTCATTTTTGGTGCCAATTGGACATTTCAAATGAAATTAGGGTTTTTATGTATCAAATCAATACAAATGCATATGTTATGTCATATGATGTATATATGCAATAATTGTATATAAAAAACTTACTTCCAAAGCTTATACAAGGCACGTAGCTCCTAGCTAGCCGAAGACCCCCTAACGGTGACGGTGACTGCTCGACTGGTCCCTTCCTTGGGAGGCTCGCCTATATTTATATATTTTCTCTCCATAAGACTTCAAATCATCATATATACACACAATACACATCAAATATACACATATATACAATCAATGGTCACATTCCCTATCAAATGACAAATTTACCCTTTTGCACACATAGGCCATTCGGCCAAAGCCTAACTTAGGCTACAAATATTTAAACCTCATATTCTTTATACAACACATTAATTCACATATATATTAACATATAAAAGCAAGTCTGGGCTTACATTCAAGCCTAGGTTTTATGCCAAAGTATTTTGACTTTATAGGTCGTAAAGAACCAAACTCAATTCAAACCCATTCCAAGTATACTAATTACTTCCTATTTGCATCAAATACCTATCTATTAAGCACATTACACACATTTAACAAATTGTACACATAATCACCTTATAAACCCCAATCCTAGCTCAAAGCAATTCGGTCTACAAAGGGATATACCATCCAAGCTTAATTTTTCCAATTCAACTTCATAATTCAACAATTAAACACATCAATTTAACAATTCTAAACTCAATTACACATAATCAAATCAAATTCTCATTTTTGCCCTAATTAGGTTCAGTTTAAGGGGGTTTTCCAACTCCAATATTAAATCTTCCAATTACACTTACAATTAACCAATTCAAGTTACCAATTACACATCTAAACAATCAATTACACAAGAGCCAAGTAAATTCCCCATTCCCCTCAAATTAGGGCATTCAACCAAAAGGGGATTCTCCTCCCTTTCATGTTGTCCTTCAATTTAAGGGTTCAAATGTCAATTCACCATGTCAATTAAAGTTTCAAACATTCAATTGCAGAAATTTACAAGAAATTTTACACATAAACCCTATCCCCCATTTCGGTTAAAAGGTCCCTTCCAAAATTGAAATACAACATCAATTTAAACATTCAATTAACATCAATTGAATCCATTTAACATCATTTATACAATCAATTGCTCCATTAAAGCACAAAAATCATTTTTCCCCAAATTTTCACTCAATCCATTTGGCCATTATGAAATTCTACTCACTAGATGTTTAATCCTTTAATTTAATCTTTAAACTCAACATTTAAATATAAATAAATCATTAACCAACCAGAATTTTTAACTTACCTTAAACTTCTAAGAATGGTTTAATCTCCTTCCAACCTCTAACCAAATTAAGGATTTGAGCTTTGATTGATGAAATGGGGGATAATTTGATGATGATTTACACTTTAGCATAAAAAAATGACTCCAAACTTTGATTTCCTACTATGGCCGAAACAAGGAAGAGGTTTTTTTTTTCTTCTTCCTTTTGCCTAGCTCATGGTTTCTTGAATGGAGAAGATGAAATGCAGAATTGTTTTGAATATAATAAGAGTTAGTGGACTTTTTCCATATAATCACCTATATTCAATCTCACAAAGTGCACTTTGCAACCTATACATGCTTCCCTTGGATTAAAATGCACCAATACTTTGTTCCATTGAATCATGATGAGTGAAAATGCTATTCACTCCCTCCTCTTACACTTTTTCTTTAATTGGGACCTTATAAAATATCAATTAAATCCCTAATTTTTTATTTCCTTTTGCAATTAAGTCCTATCATTTTTGTAACCTAATTTGGCTATTTTATTTTTATTTTTATTTATTTTATTTTATTATTTATTTATACAAACAAGAAATTAAAAATCAAATACATATGTAAACACATCAAAATAATTTCTAATGAATTAATAGAAATTCCCGAAGGTCCTTAACTATACTAGGCTCGGTTATGACTTGGTGTTACAATTGACATTGCCCCAATTATCAATAAACAAGCACATGGAAAACAATTTATAGGCAACAACCATAACTCAATAATCTTCAACAATTGAATCAAATAGGCAAGGAAACACAAGTCAAAAATCAAGCACAAACTTTAGGCAAATTGCCCTAATTAGGTTTGGCCAAGGTACATTTTCCACAATGGGATTTCAAATGGTATTTTATCAATTTAGGTAAGTAATTTGATGCATAAAAGACTCACATAACACTCCAAATTACCAAGCATAATAGATTTGCTACCCAATTCCTCAAATCCTCAGTTTAGGATAAAATCGGTGTTTTTCTCCGAATGAATTTTCTACAACGATACGAATATCAATTAAACATCAATTAACACCCAATTAACTTATTCTATAACCAATTTACACATCGTAATTCATATACATAAAATCCACACACAACTTCATTTTAGGGTTTCAAAATTAGGAAAAATTGTTTAATGCATCAACTGCTGCAATTAAACCATTTACCCAATCCTATTATCATCAAATTAACCTAATTAAACCAGAAAAACCAACAATAAAACAACTTACCCAAAAATCCTCAAATGGCCGAAATTTGCTCCTTGAAATTCTTGAATTTTTCTTGATTTTTCATGGGTTAATTTGGTAGTTAAATGTTTGTATAGTTTTAGTTTTTGATTTCCAACACTTTTCTTTCACAAATTAAGAAAAAAATCAAATGGGGAGAAGAGAAGAGAGCTACGGCCAA
This sequence comes from Aleurites moluccanus, assembly GCA_948193065.1. Lineage (NCBI taxonomy): Eukaryota > Viridiplantae > Streptophyta > Magnoliopsida > Malpighiales > Euphorbiaceae > Aleurites > Aleurites moluccanus. The sequence continues at coordinate 13,452 of CANXYC011389732.1, forward strand.
AGGAGAAGAATTTGAGCAAAAATTTTCTAAGTCACCTTTATATAGTAGGACAAAATTGACAAATTATCCTTTTGATCCTCCAATTTTTCAAAGTTTGCTTTTGGTCCTTTTTCTCTCTGTAAATTATTTTGACAATTCTTTCGGGAATTAAAATTCAAAATGAATGTTTAAACATCATATTTTTATTAATACTAATTAATAAAAATAGTTTCAGAGCCGTTCTAAAGCTCAGACTACCAAATTTTTACTATTCATCGAAAGTACCCTTTATTTAAGGTTTTGCCATCGCTTACTTTATCAGTGTTCTTAAACATTTTCTCATATTTCTTTTTACTGTATTCATACATGCATATACATTATCATTTACCCTTAATTCAAATCCATAAATTCATCCATCGACCGTATTGTTATTTTTCGACAGCAATATCGGTACCGACGATTTTCTAAAAAGTTTCTCGTTTTTGCTCTAACTAATTTTCTAAAATTATCATTGGTTATTTTGATGATTTTAATCTATATATTGAGAACTTTATTCACTAAAACCTATTATACATTTATTGGGTATTACATAAAATGTGTCCCTCTATCATATATGATCACCAAAGGCACTCCGTGAAGCCTTACAATCTTATCAACATATAGTTGTGCATGCTGAGCTACAGAATAACTGGTTTTTACCCAGAGGAAATGAGCAAATTTCATCAATCGATCAACAATAACCCATATAGAATCATAGCCCTGTGTAGTTCTCGGTAGACCAACTACAATATCCATAGTAACCTACTCCCATTTTCATTCTGGAAACTCTATCTCCTGTAGTAAACCTGATGGCTTCTGGTGCTCCAACTTAACTTGTTGACAGGCTAAGCATATGGTCACAAATTTATCCATATCCTTCTTCATGTTAGGCCTCCAATAAACATCCCTCAGATCATAGTACATCTTGGTGATTCCAAGATGTACACTGTAATAGGAATAATAGGCCTCTTTCACTATTTGATCTCAGAGTCTATCTACGTCAGGCACACATAACCGTTTACCACATTTCACTACCCCATCTTTAACTATGAACTCTAGTGCTTTATCGTTTTGAACATCTTCCTTTAACTTCTGAAGATATGGATCCCGATCCTGTGCCACCTTAATATCATCAATCAACAATGGCTTAACCTGAAATTGGGCTATCAGAGCCTAGTTTTAATCCTGGGATCCCAATTCTAACTCCATACCCATATCAACTAGCCCCTTCATCTCTCTAATCAAAGGTCTTCTAGAAATCGAGATGTGCACTAAACTGCCCATAGACTTTCGGCTCAATGCATCTACTACTACATTAGCCTTACCCGGATATGGTAAAGGATTTCACAATCATAATCCTTAAGCAGTTCAACCCATCTGCACTGTGGAGGTTCAAATGCTTCTGTTGCATAATATATTGCAAACTCTTATGATCTGTATATATTTCACATTTAGCCCTATACAGATAGTGTCTCTAGATCTTTAATGCAAATACCACAACTTCCATCTCCAAATCATGCATCAGATAGTTCATCTCATGCTTCTTTAACTGTTGAGAAGCATAAGCGATCACTCTCTTATTCTGCATAGGTACACATCCCAAACCGACTCTTAAGGCATCACAATACACTGTGAATTTATCATCCTCTGTTGGCAAAGCTAGAACTGGAGCACTGGTGAGACAAGACTTCAAAGTCTGAAAACTGGTCTCACATTCATTTGTCCACTGATACTTCTCCTGTTTCTTTGTCAACTTAATCAATGGAGCAGCAATCTTGGAGAAATCTTTCACAAACTGCTTATAATATCATGCCATACTAAGGAAACTGCGGATCTTTGAAATAGTGATAGGTCGGGGCCAATTAGCAACTACTTCCACCTTCTAAGGATTAACCTTGATACCATCTCTACAAACCATATGACCCAAAAAATATACTTCAGCTAACCAAAATTGGCATTTAGATAGTTTAGCATACAACTGGTGCTCTTGATGTGTTTGTAGTACAATCCTCATATACTCAGTATGCTCCTCCTCACTCTTGGAATAGATAAGAATGTCATCAATGAACACTATAACAAACTTATCCAAGTATGGCTCAAATACCATGTTCATTAAATCCATGAATCCAGCCGGTGCATTAGTCAACCCAAATGGCAACACTAGAAACCCATAATGTTCATACTAGGTTCTAAAAGCAATCTTAGGTACATCTTCTTTTTTAATTCTCAACTGATGATACCTAGATCTCAAATCAATCTTTGAGAAATGACTGTCATCCTGCAATTGATCAAACAAATCATCTATCCGAGACAAAGGATATTTGTTCTTCACAGTCACCTTATTTAGCTACCGGTAATCTATACACATCCTCAGAGAGCCATCCTTCTTTTTCACAAATAGTACTGGAGCACCCCACGGAGAACTACTTAGTCTGATAAATCCTTTATCCAATAATACCTGCAGTTGCACCTTTAACTATTTCAATTTTGTAGGTGCCATTCTGTAAGGAGGAATGGATATAGGATCAGTGCCTGGATATACCTCAATCTCAAACTCAATCTCCCTGTCTGGGGGTAGCCTTGGGAAATCATTGGTGAAGACGTCAGGGAATTCTTAGACCACTGGTATCTGATCAATCCCTACTAAAGTCTTTTGTACATCCACTACATATGCCAAAAATGTTGTATAACCCTTCTATACCATTTTTCTAGCCTGGATAGCAGAAATAAGATTGATTCTAGATTCACATTTATCAACTTAGAACTCAAATTCTTGTTGCCTCTCAGGCTAGAATTTAACCTTCTTCTCATAGTAATCTATAATTGCACGATGTGTAGTTAACCAATCCATACCCAGAATTACATCAAGTTGTAACACAGGCAGCTCTATCAAATTGGCACGCAGAATATTTTCATCAATTTCAACAACACACCCCGGGTAAAAATAATTCACTTATATGCTCTCCCCCATAGGTGTGGTTATCTTTAAGGGTACATACAATAATTGTCTCTCTTTATTTAACCTTGGTGCATACAGTGGTGACACAAAAGAATGTGAAGCACTAGAATCAAACAATGCTTCTGCTAATTCATTCTGTATAAGAATCATACCTGTGACCTCATTATCAGATCTTTGTGCCTCTTGAGTATTCACAGCAAAAACTCTCCCCTGACCTTTGCCAGCTGGGGCCTAACTACTGCTAGGTGCCTGACCTCTACCTCTGCCCCTACTAGGAGCCTCTCTAGTGACATTCTGGCTCATCTAAACAGTAGGCTAGGACACTGATGCTGAAGGCTGCTAATCACCCCACAAAGGACATCTATTAATGAAATGACCATATTGCCAACATTTCAGGCAAGCACCTGTCTGTCATCGACACTCCCTACGTGCCTTCTACCATAGAAACTATAAATGAGCATATTGGGTATCTGAGTAATAGGTCTGGAAGATCCCTGTGAATAGGCAGATGTTGACTGCACTAGAGGCCTTCTACTCTGAATCCTCCTCCTCTGGCTACCTGATGGAGGTCTCTGCTCAAATCTGGGCACTGGCTCTGTCAGTTTAGGTTGGGAGCTGCTCTCCCTTCTCTTGCTTTGTGAACAAGTCCTCCCTTTCTTTTCAGATCTCTCTTAGTTCTCTCTGACTTGTACTTTTCCTCCATCTGATTGGCCTTGTCAATGATGGTAGTCAAAGATGTGAACTTTATAGCAAGCAGGGCATTATGAAGTGAGGCATGTAATCCTCTCCTGAATTTGCTAATCAAGTTTGCCTTAGTAGGAGCAATCTGTGTGGCATATTTTCTCAATCTGATGAACTCTTCAGCATACTCCTCAACGATCCTGTTACCCTACTCAAATTGCTCAAACTGTATCAGGTTCCTAGTCCTCACCCCTTCTATTAAAAATTCATCTATAAGGGCCTGTATGAACCCTGCCCAAGTATGAGGATGATCACCATATAATCTATACTCCATATGTCTAGAAAACTATGTCTAGGCTTTCCCTTTCAATAATAACCAAACTAACTCGACTGCCCTGGTATCAGAACAAGGTAGTCTCCTAACTATCTTATCTATCTTCTCTAGAAAATCATTAGGCTCCTTGCCTCTGTCACCTCTGAACTCTAGCAGATTTAACTTTAAAAAATTGAACATCGTAACTCCGCCCTCGTCAATCAGTTGGCGACCCCTCTGAATTACAGGCTCACCAGGAAATACTACTGGTTGTACTGGATCTGGTGTAGGAGCAGCAGGTACAACAGCTGGTGCAGCAGGAGATGGCACTACTCGTGCTACTGGTGGTGGCGGCATATTCTGATGTTCCCACCTCAATTCTGCTAATTCTTAACGTAAATCCATCATCCCCTGTATCATCTCCATCCTCCAGTGGTCATCACTAACATTGGTCTCCTCTGTCATCCATCGAGATCTATGCAGTTCATTTGTAATTTCTCTAATCAGAGAATCATTAGAGGCTACCTTTGCCTCTCTGGTATCTATGTCTCTATCATCAGACATCTCTATCAACTATCAAAAAATAGAAACAATGAATTCAGTATGTTACAGAAACGCAGAATACTCATACATACTCGACAAATACAACAAAAGACGAAACATGAATTCATATGCTTCATGGTTTACTTAAGTCTACTAATACTGTATCTAGTTACTATTCATCTATAACCTATGCTCTAATACCACCTCTGTCAAGTTTCAATTTTGGAATATGATGGTCCTAGGATACGGGAGATGCCAGAGGCGACTGACACCCGTAGAACCCAGTATCAATTGCTATAATCATTTACTATCTCATTAATAATCAATTAGTTAATTAATATCTATTCTATCATTCTGTTACTCTATAGTCTATCTGTCTATAATTCATTATGCACTTAAATGTAATTATCATCATCTCATGCCATAATAACAATTAAACGCCATACATATATATATAAAGTTTAACTATGCCATTAATACACACCATGAAGCATCTAAAATTTATATATATATAAATACAATGTTAAAATATTTACACTATCACTATAAACACTGCAGGAATCCACAGGGAACCAAAAGCTAGGATTCTGCCTCCTATTCTACACCTGAAAAAGGGAACCAACTAAAGGAATGAGTATTAAATACTCGGTGAATCTAATATGCATCATCCAATGGAAATTGTTAGGATAACAATAATCAATAGGCAGATAATCACTAGATAAATAAACTGCACACCGACTACAGAATATGAAATTAGGTTACAAAAAAATAATACAGAAACAATGAACAGGTCAATGAAGCTCATAACATGTAAATAAGACAAATTGTGGGCCATGAACATGTATAGGATATCCAAATCACATGTCAATATACATAAGACTGATCAGGTCTTATGGCTAGGACAGTTTACCCTTCCCAACTAGGGTATCCAGTATACAATGTGCACATTGCCGACAGTATTTATCCGCTACCCTATCGGTGAGGAAGCTCTATCAAATCACATTATAATCAATATGATTATGGAAACAAGACAATATGACAATGGTCTAATCAATAAACAACAACTCGTGAATAAATCAAACAAGACTGCAAATAAGCTATGGATAAGCAATTAAAGGTATGTAAGCAATAGCAATAGGTATAACAACAACCATTAGGATGGAACACAAGTTGGAAATCCAAGGTCAAATGGTTGGCTCAATTGGCTGGCGACAATGGCATTCAAATGGTAGGCCTATGAATAAAACAAATGGTAGGCCTATGGCAAATGTACTAGACATTTCATCGAACACTTGGTGTGCAACATTAAATAGACAATTTGGCTAGGTTATGATGCAACATTGACATTGCTCATATAATTAAAAATAAGCTATCAATCAAGGCAACTCAACAAGTAATAGATATCCATCAATAAACAACATTTAAAAGATCAAAATGGCTTATGAATCATGAAGAAAAACAAAGTAAAATCAATAGATGAATAGTACCACTACTATTCGGCCAAGACAAGGTTTTTTGAGGAGGTTTTCAATCATCAAATCACTGTAATAGATATGTTAAATGATGTATATTAAACTCATCTCACACTTCAAATAGGCTAGCAAAATTGATTTTTCACCAAATTTCTCAAAGAAGTCAAAATTGGCAATCTTCCAATTCTTGAAATTCTACATCAAACCAATTACAAAATATTCATCCATTAGTCTCCAATTAACATATTCTAAGCTCATTAAATATTAACTAACACTAATTCAAAGTTTCAAATCAAACAACTTTGAATTAAGGTTTGAAATTTGGGGAAAACTCACCAAGTATACTAATTAATGCAATTGAACACTAAACCCATTCTATTTATCATCTAATACATCTAAATCATCTAATAAATCAAGAAAATCAATTTATCGAAATCCCACTTCAATGGATTCTTGAAAGTTTGTGATTTTCCAAGTGAATCAAGGATGGAAAATAGAAGAACAAAGGTTAATTTTAGGTTTTCCTTAATTTTTCCTTAAGAAAAGACTTACAAATGAAGGGAGAAATGGTGGTGGGAGGTTTGGCCAAAGCAATGAAGAAGGAAGAAAATGACTAAAATTTTTCTAAGAAAATGACTAAAATTTTTCTAAGGCATGCTTATATATTAAGCAAAATTGGCAAATTACACTTTGGTCCTTAAATTATCCAATAATTGGATTTTGACTCCAATTTTTTCTATAATTTATTCTGTCTATTCTGTCAAGAATTAGATTTCAAAATGGGAACAAGAATTAGATTTCAAAGTAGGAACTGAAATGGCTTCTTTTTATCTGTAGTTTATTATAAAAATGGTTTCAGAGCCATTCTAGAACATAGACAATGGATTTTCTAAAATACCCCTGAAGTTTCACTTATTTACCATTTTGCCATTATGTTGATTTTCCATCATATTTAATACTTTTTCATACTTTTTTCATATAATTATCTGTAATTATTCTTAATCTCTTATTATACAAGTATCTATTAAAACCAATTAACTCAATTAAGATACTATATAAATTTACTGAAATTTCCAACTATCGTCGGCATTATCGGCCTGATACTTAGAAAAATCACTTAATTACTATAGCATACTTCTAGGGTATTACAATTGTGGGGAATGTAATGACTTTAGAATTGTGTATGTAAGATAGGAAAACTTAATTAGACCTAAGTGAATTAAATAGAAGAGTTAAGTAATGAAATTGAGAAAAAATTTAATATAGAAGTTAAAAGATCTATGAGCAAGTGATTGTAGAGGAAGTGCTGAATTGTTAAATTGTATAATTGAAGTTATTAATTAAATAATTATAACGAGAAAATTTAATTAGAATTTGATTAAAGAGAAATGAGGATGAAGTTGTAAAAAACTAATAAGAATAAGAATGATATATGCATTTTAACACTTAGTGGAATTTGAGATCCACTAATTTGACTAATTTCCTACATTTGGTAAAATGCAAAAGAGACTTTCTCTCCTCTTTATGTGGCCATATGTGTTAAAAAATTCCAAGTTTTATTTGCTTTATTATTATAATTATTATTAAAGTGTAATTAAAAGTTAAACACATATCAAATTTTTAAAGAAGTAAAAAATTTACATCCTTATTTACACTTCTTTTCATATTTTTCATAGCCATTAAAAACTAAAATAATCATCACCTATTTCATTTAGTATATTCGGCCAAATTACCATTTTAATTACTAAAATCTATTTGTTTAATTTTTTAATTTTTATTTTAAGAAATTAGTGAAACACAAGTCAATTTATAAGAAGCTTGTCATTTCTTCTAAATTTTTCCTCATCTTTCCACCTAATAAGTTATACAAATGAAGTAAAAATAAAAATCAACTTTATTTTATATGTGTGGGCCAGCAATTTGAAAAGAATCGATAACTAATATATTTTTATTTGTTTTTAGTAAAATTGATAAAGACATTTATTCTCAATTCTTCTAGAGTTTTATTTAAATTTCCATCAAACATAATTTAAATATTATTAAGTGTATATATAAATATATTTAGATTTTTATCTCTCTCTCTCTCTCTCTCTCTCTCTCTCTCTCGCTCTCTTTATATATATATATATATATAGATTTAGATTTTTATTGAGTATATAATAAAAATCTAAATATTTATATATAAAGACCCAATTCTTGCTTTCCATCTCCAAAGTAAACTGTAGCCCATTCCTCTATCTACATCTTTTCTACATTTTTTTTTTAACAAAACTTTTTCCTTAAATATGGTTATAGTGGGATTTCTCTATAGGAGTCTTTAATCAAATTGTCATAACGTGGATAAGGTGACTTGAAGTAAGGAGATTGTATAGAAGAAGTGAGACTTTGAGGTGTAAGTGGAAGAGAATCACAAAGGTGACAAAAGAAGAAGAAATTTTCATTAAGGTAATATATAGTCCTTAGTATTTAATTTGATTTGGTGCTATATATGAGTTAGATATCCATTGAATTTGTTATATGATATAGATATGTGATTTTATGTGATCATAAAGATTAGAGTTTTCTTTTAAAGTTTATGTATTAAGAACTAATCAACCAAAGTAAGAATTGTTATGTAAAATTAGAGGATTCAAATTTGTGTAAAAGCAGAAAATTGAAACTGTAATTCCATAATATTATAGGTAGAATTTTGTAATAACCCAAACAATTATAATGAAAAATCCAAATCGGGTAGGAATTTTTTTAAAATTCTCCAGGAAGTAATAATCAAAAATTTATCAAGGACAATGGAAAATAGACATTAGTGTGAATTATAGAATTTAAATGACAATTAAATCTAATAGAATGTGCAATATGAACATAGTTGAAAATGCTAGAGTATTAAAATTATAGCAAAGTAAATTGAAAATACTTAAGAGTTAATTAATTGATTAATTACTAATTAATCAAGGATTAGCCTAAAAGTTAACAACAGTGGCTATATATATATATATATATATATATATATA
>CANXYC011390106.1:0-15740 GCA_948193065.1 Aleurites moluccanus
ACACTTAGCCAGCTCGCAAATGAGCTACAAATATCCAAACTTACTAATTCTTTTTATCACTTACAATCAACATGCAGGGGCACAACATATCAAAATTTCAAATCAAAAGGACCAACACACAGACCATGGTGACTCTCCAAAGGTCACCCAGACTTGCTGCCTTTGAATCTCTCCGAATAGATCTGATAATACCCACTCTACACTGTGATACACTTATCCAAAAATTCTGAAATTTTACAGTCATCTTCATAACACACAAAGGAACATTTTTTATGTTCACACCTTTAGCTATTTCTATGTCAGTCATTCCCAGTAATTTCAAATAGACACTGCATCCCTGCAGAAACTCTCAACCAGACTAGCCTTGCTCAAATAGACACAACTCATCACACACACAGAATTTTGCCAAACCATTTTACAGAATTATAGTAAGACATAAACTCACAACTTTCATGTTTTACACTTTACCAAATTATGTCTTTAAGATCATGTAATTATCATCATAAAATCTTGCAGCATCAAAAATAAGAAATTCCTGAAATTCCCAACATTCACATTTGAAATTAAATAATCCTCCAAACTTACAAAATCAATAAAAACACTACAAAATGGCAGATATTACAAAAGCTTCATAGGGAGACATCTGAATCACCGAGTGATAGCTATTGTTATAGGCAAACTCTATCAATGGAAAGTGCTTATCCCAATCAATATGCAGGGGCACAACATATCAAATTTTCAAATCAAAAGGACCAACACACAGACCATGGTGGCTCTCCAAAGGTCACCCAGACTTGATGCCTTAGAATCTCTCCGAATAGGTCTGATAAAACCTACTCTACACTGAGATACACTTATCCAAAAATTCTGAAATTTTTCAGACATCTTTACAACACACAAAGGAACATTTTTCATGTTCACACCTTTAGCTAATTCTACCTCAGTCATTCCCAGTAATTTCAAACAGACGCTACGTCCCTGCAGAAACTCTCAACCATACCAGTCTTGCTCAAATAGACACAACTCATCACACACACAGAATTTTGTCAAACCATTTTACAAAATTATATTTAAGACATAAATTCACAACTTTCATGTTTTAAACTTTACTAAATTATGTCTTTAAGATCATGCAATTATCATCACAAAATCCTGCAGCATCAAAAATCAGAAATTCCTGAAATTCCCAACATTCACATTTGAAATTAAATAATCCTCCAAACTTACAAAATCAATAAAAACACTACAAAATGGCAGATATTAAATTCTTCCCCCTTTAGATAAATTTGTACTCAAATTTATAATAAGCTGCTTCAAATCTGAAATAAATGGGGATATCTTTCTTGCATGCTTTGCTCACTCTCCCATGTGCACTCTTCCATAACTTAATTTCTCCACAAAACCTCTTAGATCATGCATTCAAGATAAGATCTCCTAGGGTATTACGCTGAATAATAAATTGATGATAATAGATGATTGCATATAATACTAGGTTCTACGGGTGTCGGTCGCCTCTGACATCTCCCGCATCCTAGGACCTTCGCGTCCCGAAAATGGGTCGTGACTGAGGTGATATCAGAGCATAGGTTATAGATGAAAAGTGTAATACCCTAGAAAATTCCTAGCATATATGCATGATTCAATTCTCAGTATGTGGTTCATAAGTTTTAAAATGATGGGAAATAATTTTAGAGACACAGTTAGAAAGCGAACTAATTACTTTTCCAGAAAGCAGCGGTGTCAGGAACACTGCAGAGAAATTAACAATCCAGTCAACAGAAGAATTTCTGAAGTTGACCTAAGGTAAAATATCACTATAATGCATGTGTAATTTTTGTAAAAAGAAAGAAGTGAAAATCATTTAGGAACACTGAAAAAGTAACCAATGGCAAAATCGTAACTAAAAGGAAGTTTAAGGTGAATAGTGGAAATTGATCCGTCGGAGTTATAGAATGACTCTGGAACCATTTTTATAAATAAGTATAAATTAAAATAAGCTTATTAACTCCCCACTTTGAAATCCAAATCCTGACAGAATTGACAAAATAAATTACAGAAGAATTTGGATCACAGTGTAATAAATGGAAGTTTGGGGATTAAGTTATAATTTGCCAAATTTATTTTATTATATATTTATCACTTAGAACAATTTCCATCATCTTCTTCCATTTCTTCAAAGTGGATGAACCTCTCTTTCTCTTTTCTTCCCCCATTTTCTTCTTCATTCTCACAAAATTTCTTAAGGAAATTGATAGAAAAGTTGAGTATTCATCTAGTTCTATCTATCTCCATCATCAATTTGTAGCATAAAGCAAAGGAAACCAAGGAATTGGAGACTTCACTATTTCGGGTTCATCACCATATTGAGGTAAGGATATGTTTTGTTTGAATTTATGGGTTAGGATATGTTTTGTTTGAATTTATGGGTTATTTAAATGAATTATGTCATAAATTAGATGGGTTTTATGATTAATTACATCAATTGATGCAAATTAATAGAAATGCTTACTTTTCTTATCTAGGTTGAAGTTGTATGAATAAGCTAAGTGATTTAGTGTTAGTTTATGTTAATTGATGTTAGAATATGGCAATTGGTGGTTAATACACAACTAATTAGTGATTAATTTGATGTAGAACACAAGTTGTAATCAAGTTGCGCTATTTGGTTCAATTGGAGGAATTCGGTAGAATTGATCTTTCCAAAGCTATTTGGAAGTTTAGGTGAGTCTAATATGTATCTAATAACATGCCAAATGCTTTAAACTAAACAATGGAAACCTATGGTGAAAGATGGTTCTTGGCCGAAACTTATGTACTATTCACCTCTTTGTATTTTTGCTTGTTTTTCTTCATAATTCCTTAGCCATTTGATCCAATTTAATATTGTTTAATTTTACCTTTTGAATGCCTATTGTATAATTGTAAATGTGGTTTATTGTTGGTTGAATTGGACAAGTCAATTTTACACCCAAACCTAACCTATTGGTTTGCCATTGTATGCCCACCATGTGTTTGTTGAAATGCCTGGTTCATTTTATTTTTGGCATATTGTTTGCATTCCATAGGCCTACCATTTGAATTCCATTGCCGCTAGCGCTGTTGGCATGCCAATTGGCCTACCATTTTCCTTTGCCGAGCCAACTTTTGTTCCATGTCTTTGTTGAATACCAAACTATGTTTCATTATTCGTATGTTACTTATTATAATGCCATGCAACCTATTGATAATTGATTAATAGATATTGAGCTTATTGATATGGAGGATGTCATTGTTGCATAATGGTATCCATTGATATGTTGTTCCTTTGTATTGATTCTAATATGGCTTGACAGAGCTACCAACCCGACAAGGTAGTGGGAAAATACTGTCGGCGATGTGCACATTGTATTACCGATTCCCTAGCTAGGAGGGGTTATGGTCCTGGCCATAAGACCTGATTAGTCTTGTGCTCATTGATATTGATATGCTACTGGAGACTATATGTTCACATATGGTCCATACTGATTACTGGAGATTGTATGATTTCATACAGTCCATCCCTTTATCTGTCTTTCCATATGATACCGAGCTTATGTTTTATTCCTTAGCTATTCTGTAACTTGATATTGATTCTATATACTGTATCTGACCTATTGGTACCATTGCTCCATTATTACCTACTTTTTATTTGTTGATGCATATAGATTCACTGAGTATCTTATATACTCACCATTTCTTTGTTTACCCATTTTAGGAGAGGAGTAGATTGCATAATCCTGTCATCTGTCATCCGAGGATTTCTGCTGGCAGTCTGATGTATATATTCCGATTTTGTATTATTATTTTTATGTTCATAATCTAGCTGCTCCATGAGGTATGTATGGGTTAGCTAGGAAATGAACATGTATATATGTTTATGATGATATTATAAGTTGTATGATGATTATATGATATGATATATGGATTGTTACAACTAATTGCAGTAAATTATATAATGAATTACAAAATAACAGTATGGATGGTAACAAACTAAAATGGATAATATATTGTGGTTTATAGATTGTGCATGTGATACTGGGTTCAACGGGTGCCGATCGCTATTGGCATCTCCCATGCCCTAGGACCGTCGTGATCTGGAAACAGGTCATGACAGAGGTGGTATCAGAGCTCTAGGTTACAGACAGTGGATTTTAGGTTACAAATGAATAGTACCTGAATTACAGAGAAATAGTGACTAAGTATAGAATGGGGTAAAATTAAGTATACCATGAAGCATAGGATTTCCTTTGACGTCTTTTGCTGTTATCGTCTGTTATATGTTATTATTCTGCGTTTTTGTCATTTCCTGAGAAAGTTTCTTTTTTTCACCTGACAATTTATAAAGATGTCCGACGATAGGGACAAAGATACCAAAAAGGCAAATGTTGCCTCTAATGAGTCATTGGTGAGGGAGATTGCAGTATCAGAAGGTTCGTCTAGATCCTGATAGACTTTAGAGAATTCAAAGAGGGGCGATGACCCCTAGAGAGTGGAGATGATGAGGGGATTGATGGAGTTACGGAGAGAGATGGCTAATTTGAGGTGGGAGCGTCAATATGTACCTCCACCACCAGCTCCAATAGTAGTGCCTCTACCTGTGGTACCAGAGGTAGTTCCAGTGACACCGGCTCCTATACTGCCAGTAGAGGTTCAGAGGGAGCCTGCTGTACAGAGACGCCGTAGAGTGATAGAAGAGGGTGAAGTATTGATGTTTAGCTTCCTGAGGCTAAACTTGCCTGAGTTCAGGGGAGACAGAGGCACTGATCCTGTAGATTTCTTAGAGAAGGTAGAGAAGGTAGTGAGGAGACTACCATGTTCTTACTTGATAGCAGTTGAGCTTGTTGGGCTGTTACTGAAAGGTAAGTCATGGACCTGGTTTTCTAGGAGGATGGAGCCCAGGATTTATGGTGAGCATCCATCTTTATGGTCTGAGTTTTGGCAGGGTCTTATTGATGAGTTTATTATTGAGGGGGTAAAAACCCATAACCTGATTAGATTTGAGCAGTTAGAGCAGAGGGACAGATCTGTTGAGGAGTACGCAGAAGAGTTTATCAGGTTGAGTAGATATGCTACTCATACTATACCTACAGAGGCTGATTTAATTAGTAGGTTTCGGAGGAGTCTTCATGCTGTATTACATAATGCTTTACTGGCTACAGAGTTTACTTCTCTGACGATAGTGATTGATAAGGCCACTCAGATGAAAGAGAAGTATAAGACTGAGAGAGCTAAGAGGGACCAGAAGAGGAAAGGGGGTCCTAGATCTTAGTTTATGAGGGGGAAGAGCAGCTCCCATCCTAGATAGATAGAGCTAGTGCCTCGGTTTGATCAGAGGTCTACAGCTAGTAGTCAGAGGAGGAGGATACAGAGTAGGGGACTGCCAGTGGTTCAGTCAGCACCTATATATTCTGCATTTCTATAATATGTCGAGTGCGTGTTTTGTTTTTCGATAGTTTATAGAGATGTCCGACGACAGAGATAGGGATACTAGAGAGGCAGATTTAGCCTCTAATGAGTCTCTGGTAAGGAAATTTTCTATTTTAGAGGGACTGTCTAGATCCTGATGGACTACAAAGGAGACAGAGAGGAGTGATGACCCCTGGAGGATGTCGATGAAGGACTTTCATCGAGAACTAGCAGATTTGAGACGGGAACAATAGAATATACCGCCACCTCCAGCACCAGTAGCAGTGCGACCCCCTGTTGCACCTACTGCAATACCTGTTGCTCCAGCTCCTGTATAACCAACTATGGTTCTTGGAGAGCCTATTGTACAGGGAGCCCGCTGAGTTATTGAGGAGGGCAGAGTTTCTATGTTTAGCTTTCTAAAGCTAAACATGCCAGAGTTCATAGGTGATAGAGGCAATGAGCCGAATGATTTTCTTGAGCAGGTTGAGAAGGTAGTTAGGAGACTACCTTAGTCTGATATCAAGGAAGTAGACCTAGTGGGTTTGTTACTTAAGGGGAAAGCCTGGACATGGTTTTCTCGACGGATGGAGCCCAGATTGTATGGTGATCATCCTCCTACTTAGGCTGAGTTTAGACAGTGACTGATTGATGAGTTCCTGATAGAAGGGGTGAAGACCAAGAATTTGATATAGTTTGAGTAGATTAAGTAGGGTGGTAGGTCAATGGAGGAGTATGCTGAGGAGTTTATCAGATTGAGTAGATATGCTACCCAGATTGCTCCTACTAAAGCATATTTGATTAACAGGTTCAGGAGGGGTATACATGCCTCATTGCATAATGCCCTACTGGCTATAGAGTTCACATCCCTGACTACTATTATTGACAAGGCTAGTCATATGGAAGAAAAATACAAGTCAGAGAGAGCAAAGAGGGATCAGAAGAGGAAGGGATGACCCATATCACAGGGTAGGAGGGGGGAAGGCAACTCCCAGCCTAGACAGATTGAGCCAGTACCCAGGTTTGATCAGAGACCTCTGTCTGTCAGTCAGAGGAGGAGGACACAGAGTAGGGGACCTCCAGTGCGGTCTGCACCAGCTTATTCTCAGGGTTCTTCTAGACTTGCTATACAGATGCCCAATGTGCCTACTTGTGGTTTTTGTGGTAGAAGGCATGAAGGGGAGTGTCGACGACAGTCAGGTGCTTACTTGAAATGTGGGCAACAATGTCATTTTATTAGCAGATGTCCTTTGTGGGGTGATCAACAGCCATCTACTACAGTTTCTCAGCCCATTGTTTAGATGAGTCAGAATGTTACCAAAGAGGCTCCTGGTAGGGGCAGAGGCATAGGACAGGAGTCGAGCAGCAGTCAGGCCCCAACAGGCAGAGGTCAGGGGTGAATTTTTGCATTGAACACTCAGGATGCACATAGATCAGATAATGTGGTTACATGTACTATTTTGATACATAATGAGATTGTTGATGCTTTGTTTGACTCTAGTGCTACACATTCGTTTGTTTCACCTCAGTTTACACCTAAGTTAAATAAAGATAGACAATTGTTGAGTGTGCCTCTAGTGATAGCTACACCTATGGGAAAGAGTATAAAAGTGGATTATTATTACCCTAATTGTGTAATTGAAATAGATGACAATATTCTATGTGCTAATTTGATTGAACTGCCTGTGTTAGAGCTTGATGTGATCCTTGGTATGGATTGGATAACGATAAATCGAATAGTTATTGATTGTTATGAAAAGAGGGTTAAATTTCAACATAAGGGGCAGCCTGAATTTGAATTCCTGGGTGATCGACGGGAGTTTGGAATCAGTTTTATTTCTGCTATCTTGGCTAGAAGGATGATAGGGAAAGGTTGTTCAGCATACCTGGCTCATGTGATTGATGTGCAAAAGATTTATGTAGATATTGATCAGATACCAGTAGTTTGAGAATTCTTTGATGTCTTCCCTGAGTAATTACCAAGATTACCCCCAGATAGGGAGATAGATTTGAGATTAAGGTGTATTCAGGCACCGATCCAATATCTATTCCTCCGTACAGAATGGCACCAGCAGAATTGAAAGAATTAAAGGTGCAGTTGCAAGAGTTATTGGATAGAGGATTTATCAGATTGAGCAGTTCTCTGTGGGGTGCTCCAGTATTATTTGTGAAAAAGAAGGATGGCTCTTTGAGGATATGCATTGATTATAGGCAGTTGAATAAGGTGACAGTGAAGAATAAATATCCATTGCCACTGATTGATGATCTATTTGATCAGTTGCAGGGTGCTAGTTATTTCTCAAAGATTGATATGAGATATGGGTATCACCAGTTGAGAATCAAGAAGGGTGATGTACCTAAGACTGCTTTCAGAATCCAATATGGACATTATGAGTTTCTAGTGTTTCCCTTCAGGTTGGCTAATGTACCGATTGCATTTATAGATTTGATGAATAGAGTATTTAAGCCATTCTTGGATAAGTTTTTCATAGCGTTCATTGATGACATTCTTATCTATTGCAGGAGTGAGGAGGAGCACTCAGAGCATCTGAGGATTGTACTGCAGACACTTCGAGAGCATCAACTGTATGCTAAATTGTCTAAATATCAGTTCTGGCTAACTGAAGTGTATTTTATGGGTCGTATGGTTTGTAAGGATGGCATTATGGTAGATCTTTAGAAGGTTGAAGTAGTTTCAAACTGGCCTTAGCCTACCAGTGTTTCTGAGATTCGTAGCTTCCTTGGTATGGCAGGATACTACAGGCAGTTTGTGAAGGATTTCTCCTGAATTGCCGCTCTATTGACAAAGCTGACTCAGAAACAGGAGAGATATCTATGGACTGATGAATGTGAGAGCAATTTTCAAACTTTGAAGTCTTGCCTCACGAGTGCTCTAGTATTAGCATTGCCATCAGAGGATGAGAAGTTTACAATGTATTGCGATGCTTCCCAAATTGGATTGGGGTGTGTTTTAATACAACTTTGGAGAGTGATTGCCTATGCTTCTAGACAGTTAAAGAAGCATGAGGTGAACTATTCGACACATGACTTAGAGATGGCAACAGTAGTGTTTGCACTGAAGATCTAGAGGCATGATTTGCATGGCTCTAAATGTGAGATATATATTGATCATAAGAGTTTGCAGTATATACTTCTGCAAAAAGATTTGAACCTCCAATATCACAGATGGGTTGAATTGTTAAAGGATTATGATTGTGAAATTCTTTACCATCCGGGCAAAGTTAATATAGTAGCGGATGCACTGAGCTAAAAGTCTATGGGTAGTCTAGCTCACATCTCAATTTTCAGGAGACCTTTAATCCGTGAGATGAATGAGTTAGCTGATATGGGTGTAGAGTTGGATTTAGGATCCAGGATCGAAACCAGGCTCTGATAGCCCAATTTTGGGTTAAGCCACTATTGATTGATGATATTAAGGTGGCATAGGATAGGGATCAATACCTACTAAAGATGAAGGGTGATGTTCTGAATGGTAAGGCAGCAGAGTTTATAGTAGAGAATGATGTACTGAAGTGTCAAAAAATGGATATGTGTACCCGACATTGATGGCCTACGAGATCAGATTATGAGAGAGGCTCACTATTCATCATATAGCGTACATCTAGGAATTACCAAGATGTACTATGATTTGAGGGATGTGTATTGGTGGCCTAGTATGAAGAGGGATGTAGCTCGGTTTGTCTCTACATGCTTAGCCTGTCAGTAGGTTAAGTTTGAGCATCAGAAGCCGTCTGGCTTGCTTCAGGAGATTGAGTTGCCATAGTGGAAATAGGAGCAGATTACTATGGATTTTGTAGTCGGTTTACCGAGGACTACATATGGTTATGACTCCATATGGGTTATTATAGATCGATTGACAAAGTCTGCTCATTTCCTAAAAGTGAAGACTAGTTACTCTGCAGCTCAGTATGCACAGTTGTATGTGGACAAGATTGTACGACTTCATGGAGTGCCAGTGATGATCATATCTGATAGGGGTACGTAGTTTACTTTTCGATTTTAATAGAAGTTCCAGGAGGCTATAGGTACCCAGTTACGGTTTAGTACAACTTTCTATCCATAGACCGATGGATAGTCAGAGAGGACTATCTAGAATTTGGAGGATATGTTGAGATTATGTGTTCTATATTTTAAAGGTAACTGGGATCAATATTTGCCACTGATTGAATTCTCCTACAACAACAATTACAATTATTCTATCGAAATGGAACCCCTTATAAAGCACTGTATGGTAGGAAATGTAGATCTCTAGTATATTGGGTGGAACCAGGGGAGAAACAGTTAAAGGGACCAGAGTTGATTGAGGAGACGATGGGAAAGGTGCCTATTATCAAGGAACGAATGAAGACCGTTTTCAGCAAACAGAAGAGTTATGCCGATCCAAAGCAAAAGGATGTTCATTTTGCAGTTGGTGACCATGTCTTTCTTAAAATCTCACTAATGAGAGGTGTTATAAGATTTGGGAAAAAAGGGAAGATGTCACCAAGATTTATAGGCCCATTTGAGATACTTGATAAGATTGGCAATGTGGCTTACAGATTGGTTCTTCCACCAAATTTGAGTCATGTCCATCCGGTGTTCCATATTTCTATGCTGAGGAAATATGTATCTGATCCATTGCATGTATTGGATGTACAAAATATTAGGGTAAATGAAGACTTGTCATTTGAGGAGCTACTAGTGAAGATTGTAGATCGATAAGTCAAGTAACCGAGAAACAAAAAAATCCCAATGGTTAAAGTGCTATAGAGGAATTAGTCGATGGAGGAGTGCATATAGGAAAGTGAACAGGACATGAAGGACAAGTATCCATTCATATTCCAACTTTGAGGTATGTGTTTATTTTAAATTCAAGGACAAATTTATTTGAAGGAGGGTAAAATGTAATACCCTAGAAAAGCCTATAATAATTATATGATTATTGTTCTCAGTATTTGGTTTGAAATCATCGAAATGACTAAAAATAATTTTAAAGACTTAGTTAGAATGCAAACGAAATACTTTTCCGGAAAACGTCAGTATCGATATCGTTGCCGAGAAAATAGTAGTCCGGTCGACAGATGAATTTTTTATTCTGACTAGGGGATAAAGAATCATATATATCCATGTGTAAGTATGGTAAAAAGAAAGAGGTGAAAAATGTTTAGGAATACTGAAAAAGTAAGTGATGGCAAAACCGTAAATAAATGAAACTTTGGGGTATAGTGAAAATTGGACTATCTAAGTTTTAGAACGGCTCTAAAACTATTTTTATAATAAAGTATAAATAAAAATAAGATGTTTGAATCCCCACTTTGAAATCCATATCCCAGCTGAATCGTTAGAATAAATTACAGAAGGAAATATGACAAAAGTATAATTTAAGGATAGTTTAAGGATCAAAATAAAATTTGCCAATTGTGACTGAGTATATAAGTCAAACTTAGAAAATTTTCTTCATCTTCTTCCCCATTTTGGCCGAAATTTTCCCCTCATTCTCCCATCATTTTTCTTTCAATTTTCTTAAGGAAAATCAATGGAAACTTGAATCAAACCATATATCTTCCATCTTTCATCCATTTTCTACCTTGGAGAATTAAAAAATTTCAAGAACAATCTTCTTGAAATTTTCGGCCCCAGCATCAATTTGAGATAAATTGTTGCTTTGTTTGATTTTGTGGTTGATTTAGATATAATAGATGTTAATTAGATTGGGTAATATATTTAGTTGCATCAATTGATGCATATAGTATTTTTTCCCAATTTTTCAAACCCTAACCTAACTTGTATGAACTAGCTATGTGAAATTGGATTAGTTTATGTTAATTGAGTTTAGAATATGTTAATTGGAAGTTAATTGATGGATTATTTATGGTTGGTTTGATGTAATCAAATTGAGGAAGTTTGTCATTTTTGCCTACTTTGAAGAAATTGGAGCAAATCAATTTTGGTGGCTTGTTTGGTGTGCTAGGTGAGTCTTTTATGCATCAAATAACATGCCTAAAGTGTTAAAATGTCAATTGAAATTCATCTCCAAAAGGGGCATTTTTACCTTTGGTTTTGTTTCATTTTACCTTGATTTCCCATGCCAATTTAATCCATTTAATGTTGTTTATAGTTTTGTTTATAATGCCTATCATGATGCTTATATTGTGTATTATTGTTGATAATTGGGTCAATGTTGGAGTTGCACCCAAACCTTGTCAAATTGTCCACCCAAAGTTGCCTACCAAGTATTTGTCAAAATGCCTAGCTCAAAATCCATAGGCCTACCAATTAAATGCCATTGTCGCCAGCAACAATGGCATGCCAGTTATGTCAACTTTTTGTTCATATATGACCAACTTATATTTCATCTCATTGTTGTTTGTCAAACCCTTTGTCATTGTATAACTACTCGTTATTTCTATTCCTTTGGTTCTGTTACTTCTTGAATTGATTGATAATGAATTATTGATACTTGGTGATACAATTATTATACAATGGTATCTATTGACTTGTTTCTTATTTCTATTATCTCCAATGTGATTTGATAGAACTACCGCTCCGACAGGGTTATGGGTACATACTGTTGGCACTGTGCACATTGTATTATTATCCCCTAGCTGGGAAGAGTTATCAGTCCTAGACATAAGGCCTAATCCGTCTTATGTTATTGATATGAGATTGATATTTGTTTGACACATATTATATGTATTTCATGGCACTATATCTATCTTGTCCATATGATATACCTTCCTTTGATATGAGTATTGACTTTACAGTCATTTCTGTACTTGATTCTGTATCCTGAGATTTTTTAGCAGATTGATTTATTTATTTCATCTGCCTATTCTTTACTGATATTCCATTACCTATTTATTGGTCGATGCATATTAGATTTACTAAGTATCTTATATACTCACCCTTGCATTGTTTTCTATTTCTAAGAGCAGAGTAGGAGGCAGAAATCCCAGCTTTGATATCTCTGTGGATACCTGCAATATTATAGCAGTGTAATTATACATAAACACTGTATTATTTTGTATGTTCATGATCTAGCTACTCTATGGGTTGTTTGGTATAGTTAGTTTATGAACATGTATTGTATAACATATTATAGAGTTTAATTAATGATATGACATGATGTGATGAATTTTATAACCAATTGCAGTATAATTATAGATGGATTATAGATTGATATAATGAATAGTAATTAGGTAATTGAATAATAAATTAATGATAATAGATGATTGCATATGATACTGGGTTTTACGGGTGCCAGTCGCCTCTGGCATCTCCCGCATCCTAAAATCGTCACGTCCCAAGAACGAGTCGTGATATATCCAAACATTGGAGGATATGCTGCGGTTATGTGTTCTGGATTTCAAAGGTAACTGGGACTAGTATCTGCCATTGATTGAGTTCTTCTACAACAATAGCTACCATTCTTCTATTGGTATGGCTCCATATGAGGCACTGTATGGTAGGAAATACCAATCTCTGGTATGTTGGATAGAACCAGGTGAGAAACAGTTAGAGGGACCAAAATTAATAAAGGAGACAATGGAAAAGGTGCTTATCATTAAAGAATGGATGAAGACTGCTTTCAGCAGACAAAAGAGTTATGCCGATCCGAAGCGGAAAGATATACACTTTGCTATTGGTGACCACAGTTTTCTTAAAATCTTGCCAATGAAGGGTGTTATGAGATTTGGGAAGAAAGGAAAATTGTCACCAAGGTATGTAGGGCCATTTGAGATACTTGAGAATATCGGTAATGTGGCATACATATTGGCTCTTCCACCTAATTTAGGCCATGTTCATCCAATATTTCATATTTCGATGCTACAAAAGTATGTACCTGATCCATCACATGTATTGAAGGTACAAGATGTTTCTATTAATGAAGAAGTGACCAAGTATAGAATGGGTAGAATTAAGTAAACCATGAAGCATAGGAATTCTTATATCATCTTTTATTGTATTCATCTAATATGTGTTAGTATTCTGCAATTCTGTAATATATTGAGTATATGTTCTATTTTTCTGATAGTTTACAGAGATGTCTGATGATAGAGACAGGGATACCAGTGAGGCAGAGGTAGCCTCCAATGAGTCCTTAGTCAGAGAGTATTCAGTTTCAGAGGGTTCATCCAAATCCTGACGGACAACAGAGAATACAGAAAGGGGCGATGACCCCTGGAGAGTAAAGATGATAAGGGGTATGATGGAGTTACGTAGGGAATTGGTAGATTTGAGGCGGGAACGTTAGAATATGCCACCACCACTAGTTCCAGCAGCAGTGCCATCCCCTGTTGCACCAGAGGCAGTACCAGTTGTACCAGCTCCTGTATAACCAGTTGTGGTTCTTAGGGAGCCTGTTGTACAGGGAGGCTGCCGAGTTATAGATGAGGGCAGAGTATCTATGTTTAGCTTTTTGAAACTAAACCTGCCTAAGTTTAGAGGAGACAGAGGTGATGAGCCAGTTGATTTTCTTGAGGAGGTTAAGAAGGTAGTTAGAAGACTACCTTGTTCTGACACTAGAGCGGTGGAGTTGGTTGCGCTATTGCTGAAAGGGAAAGCATGGACATGGTTTTCTCATAGAATGGAGCCCAGACTGTATGGTGAGCATCCTTCTATATGGGCTGAGTTTAGACAGTGGTTGATTAATGAGTTCATAACAGAAGAGGTGAAGAATAGAAATCTGATTTAATTTGAACAACTCGAGCAAGGAAATAGGTCAGTGGAAGAGTATGCAGAGGAGTTCATTAGGCTGATTTGATCAGCAAGTTTATGAGAGGTTTACATGCTTCACTTCACAATGCTCTATTGGCTACAAAGTTTACATCTTTGACTTCAGTCATCAACAAGGCAAACCAAGAGAAATACAAGTTAGAGAGAGCGAAGAGGGATCAGAAGAGGAAATGAGGACTTGGGTCACAGGGCATGAGGGAGAGAGCAGCTCCCAGCATAGACAGAGTGAGCTAGTACCTAGATTTGATTAGAGATCTTAGACTGGCAGTCAGAGGAGGAGGACATACAGTAGAGGACCTTTGATACAGTCATCACCTGCATATTCTCAGGGTTCTTCGAGACCTGTTGCTCAAATGCCCAGTGTGCCTATCTATAGTTTCTGTGGTAGAAGGCATGGAGGGAAGTGCCAGCGTCAGATGGGTGCCTACTTGAAATTTGGGCAGCATGGTCATTTTATTAGCAGATGTCCTTTGTGGAGAGAGCAACAGCCATCTGCTTCAGTTTCTCAGTCTACAGTGCAGATGAGTCAGAATGTGGTTAGAGAGGCTCCTAGTAGGGGCGGAGGCAGAGGCAGAGGTCAGACACCGAGTAGCAGTTAGGTCCCAGCAAGCAGAGGTCAGGGGTGAGTATTTGCAGTCAACACACAGGAGGCACAGAGATAAGATAATGTGGTTACAGGTACTATTCTGATTCAAAATGAGATTGTTGATGCCTTGTTTGATTTTGGTGCTACGCATTCCTTTGTTTCACCTCAATTTGCACCTAAATTGCATGAGGAGAGAAAATTGTTAAATGTTCCTTTAGATATAGCTACACCAATGAGTGAGAGTATAGAAGTGGATTACTATTATCCTAACTGTGTGATTGAAATTGATGACAACATTTTGCGTAGAACTGTCTGTGTTAGAGCTAGATGTTATTCTGGGTATGGATTGGCTCACGACACATCATGCAGTCATTGATTGTTATGAGAAGAAGGTTAAATTTCAGCCTGAAGGGCAACTAGAGTTTGAGTTTCTAGGTGATAGATGGGAGTTTAGAGTCAATATGATTTCTGCTATCCAGGCTAGAAGGATGATAGGGAAAGATTGTTCAGCATTTTTGGCTCACGTAATAGATGTATAGAAGACTTTTGTAGAGATTGATCAGATACCAATAGTCCAGGAGTTTCTGTCACGACCCAATTTTAGACCATGACGGTCCTAGAGTACGGGTAATGCCAAGGTGACCAGTACCTCGAAGAACCCATGCTTTTACTTTAACTTACTTTTACAATCATTACTTAACCTGTGATAAATTTAAGGTGATAATTTTTTTTTTAAAACATCATATCATTCATTACTTAACCTGTGATAAATTTAAGGTGATAATTCTTATAGAAAAACTGACAGAGTATCCTTTATAACTTTGACTTAAGCTATCCGTAAAACATAAAAATGGCACTTTCAATATAGCATACATCCCCTTTT
The DNA here is from genome assembly GCA_948193065.1 of Aleurites moluccanus. NCBI lineage: Eukaryota > Viridiplantae > Streptophyta > Magnoliopsida > Malpighiales > Euphorbiaceae > Aleurites > Aleurites moluccanus. The sequence goes on from CANXYC011390106.1 coordinate 15,630, forward strand.
AACCTCCAGTAGTCAATCACAACTCAATATGCACTTCAATATTTGCATTCATAACTCATATCATATATACATCATATAAATCTCTCATATCATATATATGTACATCATTAA
>CANXYC011390115.1:0-25861 GCA_948193065.1 Aleurites moluccanus
ATATATATATATATATATATATATATATATATATATATATATATATATATATATATATATATATTAATTCTTAAAAATACTTTAATTTCTCGTAATCGTACACTTTTTTTATTTAAGTTAAAGGAATTAATATATTATAAATACTTTAATCTCTTAAATTTTATATTTTTCATTTAATTTTATTTAAAAATTAAAAATATAAAAATATAAAATTAAATTAAAATAATTAACTCAAATATTAATTAAGATAAACATAAGAAATATTATAATAATTTACCCTTTTAAATTTCTTAGCGTGGAAGTTGCTTGTGAAAGCAAACTTGTTCATCTCTTTCCTCAATGGGTTGTTACCCATTGCCAAGTGCCAACTGTCACTGACAGACAACCAACTCTGTCTCTGACAAACAACAACGTGTCACCTACATTCGTCTCGCCGACGCAACTATTCTCCAACAAACCACACCTATACCACCTGTTGTTTTCTTCTTATATTTCTGAGCAAATAATCAAGAAAATGAAACAAATCTAAAAATAGAAAAGAAATATTCAAACCCATAATTAATTTTTGATTAATTTCCTTCAATTTCTCTTCACCGTCCAACTTTCTCTTCTTCTCTGTATTCTTTCCCACCATTAATCTCCTTCTTCAAAATCAAATCAAACCCATATTTTACTCCTAGACTACTAAATCTCCAAAAAGAAAAAACCTCTCTCCCTTCCTCAATTTAACATTAGTTACTAAGGCGGCGAGACGGAGGCGGGGCGAGGCGAGGGGATGGCACCGCGTCTCTTCTCCTGCTTCGGCAAATGCAACCGTTCATCAGAGGAAGGAAATGATTTTAAAAGCAGCAATATAACAGTGGACGCAACAGCGGAAGAGCAACGGCGTGCAGGTGCAATTCTGGTTGAGTTATTTTCTTCTCAGGGTTGTGTTACTTCACCTGAGGCAGAGTTGTTGGTGTCAAGGCTAGGAAGAGGGGATTTTGCCCTGGAAACACCTGTGGTTGTTTTAGCTTTTCATGTTGATTATTGGGATTATATGGGTTGGAAAGACCCTTTTGGTTCTAGCCAATGGACTGTTAGACAAAAAGCTTATGTTGAGGCTTTGAACCTTGATACTATGTTTACACCACAGGTTGTTATTCAAGGTAGAACACAGTGTGTGGCCAATGAAGAAGAAGCTCTTTTATCTGCTATTATGAATGCTACCAAATTTCCTTCACCCACTTTTCAGGTTTTCATTATTGCCCTTTTTTCAGGCCCGTTGGATCAGTGGTTGGCATGATAGGTGGTCTGCATTCGAATTAGAACACTTAAAATTGAAATTTTTAGTTGTTAATATTTAATCTTCTAACCTTTGATCGCCGACTGCCAACTGCTGAACCAAACATGCCTTAATTTCTTGAAAATTGGAAACTAAATTAGTGCTTAATTAATCACCATTTCAATTTTGATTAACAGGCAGCATTCCAAAGGCCAACATCAGATACCTTACAAGTGAATTTATCAGGAGCTTTAAGAACAAAGGTTGATAGTAATGGTGCAAATATAATGGTAGCTTTGTATGAAAATGGACTGATAACGGATTGTCCAAAAGGAGAGAACAAAGGGCGTGTTCTGTCTAATGACTACGTTGTTCGAAAGCTCGAAAAAATGTCTAATGTTAAAGACATTTCTGCAAAAAAAACAGTATCAGGAACTGTTAATTTTTCTCTCTGGGATGGCTTTAATAGCAGCAAATGTGGTGTTGCTGTCTTTATTCAAGACAAATCTCATCAAATTTTTGGTTCACAGAATTTTCAGTTGCCAGATAACGTATGAGTTTTCACATTCAAATGAAATATACTCTCTCTCTCTCTCTCTCTCTCTCTCTCTCTCTCTCTCTCTCTCTCTCTCTCTATATATATATATATATATATTTTTTTTTTTTTTTTTTTTCTGGTTATAATCTTAGGCTCTTGTGTATACTGGATGTGTTAGATTTTTATTGTTATTATTATTATGGGTCTTTATTTTTTAAAAGTTTATCAATTTCTTATTGGTTTTATATGATAGGAGATGGAGAGAGAGTACATACATTTAACACTTTGATCATGATATGAATTTCTTTTGCTGGCTTGGATTTCACTTTTTTTTCTTGATATATAAATCTTTGCTTTTGGTGTGGGGGAGATGAGATTGAACCAGTTAATTGCATCTCTATACTTTTTATTATTTAATAACTTTGATATTTAGTTAATTAAGACCATGTATTGAGTTCATTTCACTTTCACAGGCATGCATGTTAAGAAATTACTAAATGGAATTCCAAATTATTATTTTTTTTTTTAAGTGAAGATCGATCTTGATGATTAGAGCTTTGTTATGTGATAATATTCAGAGTTTTGAGTTAATAAAGACGATCACAGATCAAAAGATTAATTAATTAAACAACATATTAGTATACATGAACATATATTACTTCATACTACAAGATGGGTTTGTAACAAATTTAATCCAATTTTGAGATTCTGTTTCATGAACACTGAGAATCAAAGAGAGCATTTGGGTTGTGTTTGAGCTTAATTTACAAAGGAATTCTCCTTCAATCTGTATTTGGATCTGCTCAATTGGGGCACAAACAACTCAAGTACAATACCATCTTCCAACTTTTCTGTCAATTGGCTCTTGTCACAATCCTTTGTTCCAAAACAAAAACTTGGGATTGGGATGAGTTTTTCTTTTGGTACATCATAAATTCTTGAAATGGAAAGGGTTTGTGGATGATGAAACTCTGGACTTTTTACATTACAAGATGAGTTTTCAATCATTGAACTACTGAAACAATGATGGATTGAAAGGAGCTCAACTTATATTGTTGATGACCCAAGAGGACGAGAAGATTTGGGTGTGATCATATGATCTCTGAGACAAAATCCAACCTTAAGGTAAAAACAATGAGAGCCTTGTTGGTAAGCCCAATTACCACTGGTTGAATTTTCTCAATTGACGTAGGAGTACACTATATTATATAGACAAATGAAATGGACAAGTTGGCTGGAAGATTTGGGTATATATGGTAGGTGGCAGTCGGCAATACCCACCAGAACTGGCCCAAATTTTCCCTTCAAGATTACCGGTCTATTTAGTTTAGCAATGATGGGCAGCTGTTAGTTATCTGCAGTTCACAGTTTACGACTAATAATTAGAGAATTAAACGCTAATAATTAAAAATTTTAACTTTTAATATTTCAATTATAATTTTAAATTACTAATCAATGTATTTTAAAAATATACTTCAAACACTAAATTTATCAAACAACTCGTATTAATGGTTGGGAGCTCAATTGCTATATGCTAATTTTCAACCGCTAATTCAAATGGGCTCTACGATGTGAATAAATGCTATGCATTGTTCATGGACTATTAACATCATAATTTCATTCCTTGTCGCCTTGTCCTCTAGGCTTTGTTAATTTTCCAGGTTTTCCTTGATAAAGTATTGTGTGGGGTTTTTTTTCAATGTTTTTAAATTTGATTGGACGAGATAAATGATCACGGATTAAAGGTTTAATAAGAGTTAAACCAGATTTAAATAAATAATAATTACATTAATATTACATAATAAAAGAAATATAAATTTTATAAGCAATTAAAAAAATAATTTAAAATAAATTTGAATATAACAAGTTTTTTAGTAAATAATATAAAAATAATTTTATATTTTAAGATAGTAATATAATATATAGGTACTTAGAATTTTAAAAGTAATAAATTTTTTATATATATAAAAATAAAAGAAATATAATTTTTTAATACGAAAACACTAAAATTTATTTTGTAATATATTTAATTTTATTATTAAATTAATAATTTTTTAAAAAAATTATTAATTTATATTAGAAAATGGTTATTAAAATTAATTTTATAATATAATTTTTTTAAATTTATTTTATAGAGTAACTTATCATAATATCTTATTTTAATATAAATTATTAGTCTAAATTTTTTATCTTAATATATATCTCATCTCATTTCATATCTTATAACTCTATTTATACATTACATCATCAATAAAAATAATATAATGTGTCTAGTAAAAAAGAGATACGAAAATGGACATATAATGAGATATTTAACAAATAGTTGGATGTTAGAAAGTTATGATATTTGCTGTGAATTCCAACCACTCTCAAACAATTAATATAAGATTTTTTTTTTTTAATTAATTGAAGGCTGCTTCACCGATTCAAGGCTTTTTACGTGCTGAGTCTTTATTGAATAAACCTGTTTGCTAGTAAATTAAATTTATAATTGATCCAAATTCTCATAAACATGGTTTTTCTCATTATGTGTATTTGATTTGCAAATGTGGAAAGAGGTCCCTACTTCTTTCTTGACGTAAGAGTACTCTATTATATAGACAAATAAAATGAACAAGTTGGCTTGAAGATTTGGGTATATATGATAATCATAGATTAGTGGTTCAATTAGTATTGAATGGTAATTAAAAAATAATTATATTAATATTATATAATATGAAGAATATAAATAAGCAATTTAATAAAATAATATGAAATAAATTTAAATATAACAAATTTTCTTTAATAAATAATATAAAAATAATTTTTGATTTTAAAATAGTAATATAACAAATAATTAATAAAAATTTTAAAAATAATAAATTTTTTATATGAGTAAAAATAAGAAATTATATTTTTCAGCGCTGAAACTTAAATTTATTTTATAATATATTTAAATTTTACTATTAATTTATATATTTAAAAATATATTAATTTATGTTATAAGGTGATTATTAAAACTAATTTTATAATATAATTTTTTTAAAATTATTTCTTATTTCGTGTAAATGGTTGGGTGTTCGAAAATTTTGGCATTGGTTACTCAAACAATATAAGAATTTATATATATATATATTTAAATTGAAAGGGTTGAACATGAAATCGATTCTCAGTAATATAAAATAAAATTTCCGTTGCCGGGACTTGAACCCGGGTCTTTCGGGTGAGAGCCGAATATCCTAACCAACTAGACTACAACGGATTATTGCTGAATTAATTAGATTATATTCTATTTAACAAAGAAATTCTAATTAGACTAAGACTAATGGATTGTTGTATAAGTGCCAAAAATCTCAGAATCCAATCTTAAGTTAATAGATGGTGAAACTGAATATTTTATTAAATAATTATGCTCTTAGTTATAATTTAATTTGAGATTTTTTAACTTTAATAAAATAATTAAAAAAATTTAATTTTTAAATATTAAATAATAAATAATATTACTAATATATAAAAAAAAGAAAAAAAATACTAAATAAATTCATAATATTTGAAAATTTTAAAAACTACGAAAATATGAGGATTTGAGCTCTAATCTAATCCTTAGACTATAAGATTGAAGTAGACAAGTAACTGGTTTTGAAGTTTAGATACCTAAATGTAGGGTTGGTAAAGCAGCAAACACAGTTTAATATAAAAAAAGCAAAACCGTGTTTAATCATCATAACAGAAAACGATGGATGGGTCTCTATAGGCCCTAAAATAAAATATCACAAAGGTTCAATAAAGATAGATTAGTGGAGTAAATGCCTTCCTATGACACGTATCCATCAATGGAACATTCCATAAGATTATAGATTTATTAATTTGTCAATATTTTGCTTTCCTGCTTGGAATATCTTTCCCTTGCCAAATATTAGTTAGAGGGTGTTTGGCAGTTTTTTTTTTTTTTATTTATAAAATTTTAATTTTAATTTTTTTTAAAATAACTATTGGAATAAATCAAATCATATTTATGAATTATAAAAATAAATACCAACATATGAACAAATAAATAATCTTATTACATCAGCTTGATTTAAATTTTTGTGATTAAAATTATTCAATAAAAAATATTATTAAATAACTTACAATTTTCTCAAATTACTCAATTGTTCTTCTAATAAATTTTTTTAATAACTCCTATTTTTTTAAATAAAAATATTAAATTATTTTTAAAAAAATAATATTTAAATAAAAAATAAATATTAATATTTTTTATTAATAATTATTAAACATATTAACAGTTAAAATATAATAATAATTTTACTAAATATTTATAACAATTAATTATTAACCCATATCTATTAATTATTAGTGAACAATTATTAATAATAGTTGAACAGTTAAATCAAAACAAACCTTAATATTACCTCCCAATGCACCAAAAAATAATAAAAATAAAAAAGGGACGACATTGTTGGTATGTTTTAATTCCAATGTTCCAGCTTTTGACTAATGTAAAACTTATTATATTTACTTAAGCTATGTTTGTTTGGATAAAAATGAAAAGAAAAAAAAAATAATAAAAATTAATATAATTTTTTTTTTTTTTTTGTTTAATTAGTTAACAAGGAAGAGAGAAAAAAAAAAGAAATGAGAGAAAATTATATTTTCTTAAAGAAAAATTAAAAAGCCAAAAATGTGAAAAATAAGAATTACGAAAATATAATTTTTTTTATTTCTCGTTACTTCTTTTTTATAAGATTATAATGGTAAATTTCTTTTTATTTTTTTTATTCTGTAAATAAAAAATTCAAATAATATAAAGGTATTAGATTTTTTTTTATTTTTTTTATTTAATTTTCTTTTATTTTTGCTCAACAGTTAATGCACCAAATATAGTCTTAAAAAAAACTTATTATATATATATATATATGTATAAAAGAGGCTCACTGGATGCACAAAGCTATATAATAATCTAATTTTTATTTTTAACAAGAATATTAGTAAAACGATTATTGAGATTTAAATAATTGACAAAGTGATTATAAATGGGAAAATAAATAACTGATATCGAGAATGAACTTTAAATTGACCTAAAGTCTTAAACTTTATGAAAATAATTAAAAAAGTTAACTCGATTTATTATCAATGTTACAAGTGTTTGCACGAGTTTTGTTTATATTTTTTAGGAGAAAATATATTAAAACTTCATGTGATTTGATATTTATTTTAAAAGATAGTTAAGATCCTTTTCATGATATTTTAGTGAGATCGTAATAAATTAATACCAAATTTTTCTCTGCGTTTTTTTTTTTTTCAATATTAATGTGTCAAATAATGTTAAACTCAAAATACTAAAATGTCAAAAAAAACCTCAATCCCTATTTAAGATAAACATTAAATCACAAGCTATTTTAACGTACTATCCCCTATTTTTTATAAGTCAGTTTTATCGTATATAAACCGATTAAAAATAATAATAGGTATGTTTTATTTATATAAATTTTTAATTGTAAATTATACAGTAATGAAATAACATAGAAAAAAAATATTAATACTTGACATATTGCGTTCAGTTTTTATTTCATACATACATTAGACTTTAGTTAGAATTCAATCATGCAGTCTTACAATCCCACAATCATGAAAAGAAAGTAAACTTCGAGCCTAAAAAGTTTCAATAAGAACCTTCATTTAAAGTTAGCCTTTAAAAAAAACTGGAACTGAGAAACTGAACGGGCTTTCTGAGACTAAAAGCAGCTCATTAACAAGTTGGGATGAACAAATAGCATTAGAAGTAAAACTTCATAGGCAAGTTATATAAAATATATAAACAAAACAGTTTTATGATGCCAAGATTAATCTTAGTACCAAACACCAGGAAACAACTTTGCTCATCGAGTAGATTGTAACTGCTGTTTGGCAAGGTGATATTTTTAACCATTACTGGAAAAAAAAAATTGCAACCTGGGAAATTCAGTACATAAATAGACGAGGGTGACTATAGACTAGATCTTTCCCGATGACACAAAAAAGTACAAGATCTCACAGTATCAAGAAAAACACATGAAGTGTATTACTGGTAAAGTATAATTAACTTGCAATGCACAAGGCTAAAAAACTGACAAACCTCAGCACCCCATTCTTTAAATATACAAAATAAAGATGATGGTATTGATTTATTTTCCCTAGATAACAAAATCCATTATCTACAAGGAGGGTGAGGCACATATCTTGCACTCTAACCTCCACACTGGTTATCCAACAAATATTGGCATCACATATTTTCTCCCCAATGCACCTGACAGCCACCTCAATCTCCACCTCCACTCACTGTAAATCCATGAACTGAGGGTTATAAGACATAAAACCTGCCAGAAACAGTTAGCGGAAGAGCAAGCCCCACTTCATGTTGAGTCTACTGCTTCAACCTTTTGTCGAGCCAAATATTTTTCCCTCCGCTCTTTCTGAAGAATAGATATTAACAATGGAGAATGAATTAAAATAAGATCAGAAAAAAAATAATTGAGGTTTCGTAAGAATTAGATAATACACATACCCATTCATCGATCACAAGACCTTCCCCAACAACACGAGGCCCAGTGTCGGCTGGAGGTTTCTTGCGTGCTTCAACAGCTGCCTCAGCTTCGGCCAACTGACGCTTCAGTTTCTCCAATGCCTTGAAAGAAACAATCTCAAAGTCATTGTTGTACATGTACCACACCCATTATCAAAAGATGAAAACAGAGACATGTCTATTTACTCACAGGACTAGGATGCTCTACATCCAAAAACACAGCTTGCAATATTCGCTCAACTGTTGCCTGATCTTTCTGTTCATCAAACTGCAAGGTAAGCATTCATTTTTGGTTAAAAATTGCATAATTTTAATCGCAAATGCATCATCCACAAACAAACAAGAGAAACAAAAGAAACTGGAATATTATGTAACAGAGCATCCACAAACCAAAAAAAAATGAGATACCAAAGAAACTATAGTAGTATAACAATTTTTCAGTGGTCTATAGCACCTCCAAATTAAAATACTTAAAATATGTTCATAGTTCTAATAAACACTGACAAATTTCCAGGAGAAATTGCCATTAAATTGTTGATCCCAAAAGCTTAAACAATTAGCAAATGACCAACAACAAATATCTAGCAGCAAGATTGTTGATTACATTTCCTGTAACCCAAAACAAGATCCCAATTCCAAACTCCAAAGTCCAAAGCAGAACCACAAACTAGAAGGCCAGTAGATGTTTTTAACCATTATGGAACAAGTATATGTTGACACGTAGCAATTGTATTAGCTTATAATAAATTTAGCATATTAATATGAACATGGAAACTGGATAGTAAACTTGAAATTTGAGCTCTTTGAAATTCGGTAGTCAACATGAAAATTTCCAAATAGGAATACTTTCTCCATCAAAGAGTTCTTTCATGCAGCATCAAGTCCTTAACTCCTGTACTTAGTTTAAATTAGTGTTCCAAACATAAATATGAGCAAAAGTTTTGATATGCATGAGAAAGTTATGTTACAATCTATGCCAATTACCACATCATCCAAATCAAATACAAAGATTTATTTCAAAAATAAGATAAGAAAAGCTAATGTAACAGGGGATATTATACATATCAGCAATGCTGAACTTTTTAAGACAAAACAATTACACATAAAGCAGATTTCATACTACTTACCAACTCGGGTACATATTCCATTCCTCCTTTCACTTTCAAACTCATGATCTTAAACTTAACCTTGCTCTTCTGGTCTATTACTTTTTCATTGTTCTCTGGATTCTCCACAAATTTGAACACTGTCCAATTTAAAATATAAATAAATCTCAAAAAATTTTACACAGCAAATATAAATAAGAAATTAATCAGTATATAAACACAAACTAAGCCAGCATAAGACACCATGTTCCCAATAAAATAAGAAAATTACAGAGGAAAAACAAAAACAAAGCATTGGTATATTACCAGTTGCAATAAGGCTCTCTCCAGGAGCAAGGATGCCACCCGGAGGACGCATGAAACAACTCTTTGGTGCAGTTGTTTGAAACTAGATTGAGATAGAGAAACCAATCAGAAATTTCAATGAGGTTATGCAAGCATCAACATTATGAACTAATGTAAATTCAGGTGTTTAAGCAATTCATAAGAAATGAACTAGTCTATTGCACTACACAAAATAACCGAAACAATCACATTTAATTTTAGCAAAGAAAAAGGCCGTTAATAATTAATTTCTGTATTTGTTTTTTTTACCAAATTTAAAAATATAAAAAACCCTTCTACCAGAAGGCATTATTTGAAGAACCCACAAACAGATAAGAACAAAAGTGATGTAATGTGAATTATGCAATGCAAGCCTTAGCTAAAATACAAACTCATAAAATTATTTGAATAATCCATTAACTGTACGTAAATATAATTATTAATTCAACCAAACAATAAAATAATTTAAAAAAATACCTTGAAAGCCACATGAGACCTGCTAGTGTTTTTTAACCTGATCGCACTTCTCACTTGTTTTCCAGGTTCATCTACAACAAGCAAATACAAAGATAAACTTCGGCCATTATACAAAATTCATAAATAAATAAATAAAATTAGCAAACTTCCAAAAAAAAGAAAAGGACAGTAGAACAGTATAGAAGAAAAAAGAGTAAAAAAAACGAAGTAAAAACAATACAAAAGAGAGTAAATACTAATCTAGTCAACCAAAAACTCCAAATTCTTAATTTCTCTAAAAAAAATTCCGTAATTGCGATGATGATGATAATTCGAGTTGACCAAATATGAAAAGTCAACGCATAAAAAAAATTGAAAAACAGAGAAACGGCAACTTACAGGGGAAATAGAGGTTGTTAGCAGGATCAAGACGAAGTCTACGCCGAGCAGGGAGAAGAGATCTGGCAATAGACGACACCGTTTTGGAAGACGATGAAGATTTCGAGTAGCGGTTACTGCTGCTGTTGCCGTTATGAGTATGGTTCAGGTTCTGAGTAGTAGTAGTAGTAGTAGAAGAAGAAGAGTTTGTTCCGCTTTGCCAAAACGGACATAAACTAAACAGCATCTTATCGCTGTGTGGCTTTCGCTGGTCCGCGACCGCCATCGATGACCGCCGGTAACTTTCTCTTTCTCTAAAAATAATTTCAAATAAATAAATAAATAAAAATATCTCTGTAATTGGATATAAGAAGTGCTGGAAAGTGTGGATTAGTTTGTTTTTTGCAAAAGGAAAAGTATCCCTCTCACGAGTTTTAAACATGGCTGTCGGGTTTGAAATAGTTTATTAAATTGGATTTAAATTGATTTTCAAGTCCACGCCTTGAATTGTTGTACGGTGGGACAAATCCGACGATGAGAGAAATGAAGGGTATATTTGGTGCCAAAGGTACAAGCGAGTGTGCCTGATACATGCGGCTGTCGTTTTGATGATGGTTAAGTTGGCGGAGGAGATAAATAGAGTATTAAATAATGAGATGAGTAATTCGGCAAAGTTTAATGTACGGCATTTACGCTTGTCGGCTATGTTTGTTGACGTGGGTTCGTTGGGAGGTTGGGTATTTAATTAGGTGTTACTTCCCATTATAAAAAAATTTAAAAATTTAAAAATTATTAATTAATTTGATAATTTAAGATTATTAATTATTAAATTAATAAATTATATAGTTAAATTAATTTCGAGGTGATAAATGGGTTGGATCGGTGGAATTTAGGTCAGTTAGAATTTGAGTCAATTCAGATATTGTCTTTTATTAACGAGTTATAAACTAGTTTATTTTGAGTTGAGAGTGGGTTAAGTTATATGTCTTGATTAATCTAAAAAAAATATTTTAAGTTAAATTTGAATTGATTTGCAGATTATAAGTCGGGTCAAGTCGAATCACATAAAAATTATTTTTAAAAAATATTTATTTTAATTTTAAAATTTTCTATATGTAATTTCAAAAAATTTAAAAATAAAAATAAAAATAATCAAATATATAATTATAATTATTAAATATATACAACTTTTATAATATTATTTGATATGCTTATTAATTTAGAAATATAAGTAAAATTATCAAAATAATAAATTACTAATAATTTCTTAAAAAATTCATATTTTATTTATTATATATTTAAATAGTTATTTAGTCAATAATTTTATAATTAAATTTATTTTTTATATTAAAAATAATATTTTAATATTATCAACTTATCATTCAATAAATTAATAATTATTATTTAGTAATTAATAAGTAATAATTATTATTTTTTATTAGTTAATTTGTTATTATTTATTACTTTCTTAATTTTTTTTTTTTAGTTGAGGGGGTTGCTGTATATTTTTACACAACAATCTCTAATGTGACTCATTTTAACTATTTAAAAAAAATTATAAAATTTTTAAAAAATTATATTTTGATAGTGTTTGATATAATGAATCTATTGATATATTTTTTAGACTAAACAAAAATCATTTTGACAGTTAAAAATGCATTATAAATTGTATATATTATATTTAACGGTTTACATTTAACGCATTTATAATACTTTTTTAACTGTCCAAATGATTTTTGTTTAACATAAAAAATATATCAATAGATTTATTACATCAAACACTATCAAAATATAATTTTTAAAATATTTTATAAAAATTTTTAAGTAACTAAAATGGGTCACATCATAGCAGCCCCCTCAACCTATTTTTTTTTATTTATCGTTTAAGATTTTGCACATATATTAAAATACTTATTAATTAAATTCAAAATGACTCATTTAACTTTATCTTAAATTAAGTTATTATATTATAATTAAATATTATAAGGATAAAATAAGAAAAAGTGGATAAATATTATTTTAAAATTTTAAAATGATAATTAAAAATATAAATGAATAAATTTTTAAAACGATATATAAAAAAAACGGAGAGAATACTTAATACTATTTATAATTAGTTATTATTTCTCACTCATATTAATAGTTAATATTTAATAGTTATTACTAATTAATTATTTACTACTTATTAATAAGCACTTGTAATTTATCAATAATAACTAATTATTTATTATTAATTATTTATGATATAATTTTAAAATTTATAAACTAAACATAAAAATTATATACTTTTTATTAAATTATAGAATATATAGAAAATTTATAAATAATAATTAATAATGTAACAAATAAATTTTTAATAAGATAATTAATAATATTATTTTTAAAAATATATGAAATCTTATTTGAATTACATATATGAAAATTGATATAAAATTTAGTTATAATATTATAAGCAACTAAGTAATAAAAATTATAAAAAATAAAAAAATATATATAAATTATATTAAACTTAATAAATGTTAAATATAAATATAAAATTCAAATAACTTGAAATTAAATGTAAAATTTAATAAAATTACTTTAAAATATAAATTTGCTTTAATATATAAATTTAATAAAAAATTTCAAGTTATTTAATAGTTATTTTAAATTTAAATATTGAAATGTCTTGAATTATATACTCACATTTATCATTGTGTTTTTTAATATATTTATATACATACTCAATTTAATAAGATTTATATTCAAATAATATTAAATAATTAATTAAAATATAAAAATAAAATTTAATAAAAAATATATAAAATATAAACATATTTTAAAATATCATAAAAAATTTCGCAGTAGATATTTTAAAATATATTTATTTTAAGCATACAAATTTAATAAAATTATTTAATAGATTGATGGTTGATTAAATTTCTCAATTTCTAATATCACCTTTATTATTATATATTTTTTTAATATATATTTGAAAGCCTAAAAAATTAGGTGGGATTCAGACATATAAATAAATAATAAGTAGTTTTAATAATAAATATTATAAAATATTATTTTATTTTTTAAAAATTAAATTATTAATAATAAAAATAATCAATTGCATGAATTTTAAAAATCTTTAAATAAATTATAATATTAATAAAGAATAATAATTGAAGTAAAAATATTAATAAAATAATATATTTGTGTAATGGTTTGAAACTTATTTAGACGGTTATATAATTGTTGAATCGATTATATAATAATTATTTACAAATCATTATCATATTTAAATCTTATTTATTATTTAATTAATAAATTTTATAATAAATTTATTTTTTATATTAAAAAAATAAAAATTTAATATTATTAATTTATAATTTAGTAAATTAACTGCTAATATTTAGTAATTATTAATTATTAGTTATAATTAGTTAATTTGTTACTCCACTTATAATTACATATGTGGAGTATTACTTATTACTTAACACTTATAATTAATTATCACTAATGAATTAATTATTATTTAGCATTTATATTAATATTTAATATTTAATATTTAATTCTTAATAATTACTAATTATGTTTTTATTGGTTATCATTAATTAATTATTTTTTACTTATTAATAAATTATATTAGTTATTAATAACTAATTATTTACTATTTAGCACTTTATAATATAATTTTGAAATTTATAAATTAAATGTGAAAATAATATAATTGTTATAAATTATATTATGTATAAGAAATTATAAATAATAATTAATGATATAATAATTAAATTTTAGGTAATTAATAATATTTTTATTTTTTTAAAGTTATATGAAATTTAATTTAAATTATATATATATAATTTTAGTTATAGTATAGTAAGAAATAAAATACTAAAAATTATAAAAAATTAAAAAATATATATATTATTTAAATATAAAATTTAATTAACTTGAAATTAAATTTAAAAATGTAATAAAATTAGTTTAAAGTCTATTTTATGTAACTTTATGTTATGTTATATTTATTAATTTAAAAAAATAAGTAAAATTATTAATAATATTTAAAAAAGTTCAAATTAATATATTAATATTTTATTAAATATAATTAGTTATAAGCTCGTGTTTTTTATAATTTTATTTATTATAAATTTTATTAAAATATCTTAATATATGTCAATTATTATTATTAATTGTTTATTAATTTAAACGTTAACTTTTGATCATTTTTATGGTTGAATATTAATATAAAAATATATATGAATTAAATTTATAATATATAGACCAACTAAAAAAATAATAAAAATATATTAACATATTAATTTTGTATATAATTATATAGCTAATTGTGATATACAAAAATATAATGTCGTATAAAAAAATTAATGAAATAATTTCATATATGTGAAGTTAATTTTTTAACATATGATAAATTTTTAAGTGATATTTTTAATTAAAATATTGTAAAATATTTTTTGAATAACTCTAAAACTTAATTTTTATTAGATAATATATATAACATTTTATCAAATTTTTAAACACTCAAATTTCTAAGTACTAAGTAGTTTTGATTTATAAATATCGTAATATTAATTTTATTATTAAAAAATTAAATTATATAATAAAATAAATTATTTTTAGGTTATCGGGTCGGAGTATAAGTTGGGTTATAAGTCAGATCATTGGTTCAAATTGTCAGGTTGAGTGAATTGACCCACAGGTTTGAATCGTTCAGATTATTTGAGTCGCATCATTTTCGAGTTTGAGGCGATTTAAATGGGTTACAAATTAGACAAGTTCAAATTGAATCAGGATTTGCCACCTCTATAAATTATTATTTATGCAAAGAGTAGATGGTCACGAGAATTAAAACTTTTTTAAAAAATAATTATTAATTAATTTAATAATTTAAAAATATTAATTATTAAATTAATAAATTATAGAGTTCAATAAATAAAAAATTTAATTATTATAGTTAAATTTTTATAAATTATATTAAACTAAATCTTAATTGTATATTTGATAATTAGTTCATTTATATACACATAAAAGTATATATAATATATGTTTTTAAACCACAAATAATAGTTTATTTAACTTTGAAAATTTAATTTTAGTTAGATATATATTTTATTTTTATGTTTGATTAATTATATATAAAAAAAAAAATTATTTTAATATTATATAAACATTTTGACATGATATTTTTATAAGGACCTTATATGAATTGTCAGCCCTAGACAATATATAGCCCTGATCAATTTTTGAATAATAAAATTTGCTTGAAGCTTGAGTTCATTACAAAATATCCCTATTTTTTAGAAAATTGGATTAATTAAAAAAATAAATAAATTTTTCTTAAAATTGCAATTTTCACTTGAATTTTTAATTTTGACAATTTGATATATATATTTTTAATTTTTAATAAATTTAGCTCGAAATCAAATTTCAGCCAAATATTCGGTGCCAGAGCTAAATATTTTTTACTATTATTTTTACCACGTTAACATCTGATAAAGAAATTATAAATTGAACCAACATAATTGAATCAAACTAAATCTGAATCGATTGGTTCGGTTAATTTTTTAAAACTTCGATTCAATTAGTTAATTTTTTTTTGAATTTCAATTTTTTTATTCAATTCTATTTTCTTCAAAAGAAAATCAAATAAATCAAACTTACCGAAAAATATATATATATATATATATATACACTTAAAAATATATATATTTTTAATAATTTTATATTTATTTTATTTAAATAACCTAAATAATCAAATAATCAAATTTTAACAGATCATTATTTTTAATATTGAATGACCAAAAAAAAAAGGAAAAATATATATATTTTTAATAATTTTATATTTATTTTATTTAAATAACCTAAATAATCAAATAATCAAATTTTAACAGATCATTATTTTTAATATTGAATGACCAAAAAAAAAAAGGACAAAAATAAATAACTTGCTAAATAAGGGTGAGCAATCGGTCAGTTTAGTTTGAACTGAACCAAAACTATCAAAAACGGAATTGAAATAAAATAACTACAAAATTATTTATTAAAATATAAGTCAGTCGATTTTCAAAAATCGAACCAAATAAAAAATAAATTATTCATATTGAACTGATATATTTTTATTCTATTTGATTTATTTGGTTTGATTTTGAAGAAAATCAAACCACCAAATCGAAAAACTAAAATTTCAAAAAAATAATCGAACCAAACCGAAAATTGAAAAATTAAATCAAATCAACTTATTCAATTCAATTTGGTTGGTTCGATTTATAATTTTTTAGTCAGATGCTGACGTTGTAAAAATAATAATAAAAAATATTACATCAGCTTTAGTACCGAACATCTTACCAAATTTCAATTTCATATTAAATTTATCAAAAATAAAAAATATATATATCAAATTGTCAAAATTAGACGATAATGTGAAGATTATAATTTCACTAATAGTTGAATGTATTTTTTTAATTAACCCTTTCAAATTTTGCTTGTCTTACTCCTTATTCCTTCTCTTTATAGGGGTAAATACGTAAATGGGCATAATTGTTAAAAAAAAAAAAAAAGAGAGAAGAAGGTTCGATAAAACTATAAATTAGAAATAAATGTGAAGAATTATTTGTTCAAAGAATCCAAATTTCAACAGATGTTTTGTAATGAAGGAATTGACTTGAGACTTAGTCTATAAAAAAATCTTTTAAAAAAGGTATGTTTGTTGCATTTCTCCAAATATCTTTGTTGGTCCAATGTCAATGGTTTGAGAAGTCTTGGTTCATTTAATGATAATTATTCTTATCATTGCTGCTACTGTAATTTTCAATATAGAACTCAGCCTTTCAAACCCCAATAATGGTTTAGCTCATTTTGAATATTTGATCAATGTACTATTTAATTGGGCAGACTTTGAAAATTTTGGGGAAATTATAAAAAATATTGTTAGAGTAATTTTCACGATCTATGAAAAAAAAAAATTGGCAAAAAAATTCTTTTACGGAGTTCATATTTTATGGTTCTTAATTTCTGATACATAGTGCAAATAAATCTATTTATTTATTTAAACGGATAGAGTGTCAATTTACGTGGAAAATAGTACATTTTTAAAAAATATATATAAAAATATAAAATGAAAAATAAAAGGAGTATCTTCAGCCAAATCCAAACTTTATAGCTACCACCATTAAACTCCAGCAACATGACTGTTCAAATCACCAAAACATGTTTAAATCACTAAAACCCGCAAGGAAAGTACAAAACAGAGTCCGAATCGATTAATTAATCACTTCATTTTTTTTATATAAATTGCTTTGAAGAAAATATAAAAATTAATTATTATATTTTAATTTTAATATAAAATAACTAATATAATTTTATTTATTTTTTTAATCATTGTTAATATTAAAAAGATTTCTTTAAAAATCAGGCGCTAATAATTAAAGACTAGCTATTAACTAATATAAAATAACTAATATAATTATTTTAATTATTAACTAATAATTAAAATAACTAATATAACTAATATAAAGACTAGCTATGAACAAAATTAAAAGAAAATAATAAATATAATCTTAAAATTTGAGAATAATTTATAAAAAAAAATATTTTTTTCTCTTTAAACGATGTGTATACAAAAATAGAAGGAGTATTTTTTTCAAAAAAATTGATCCAAAGCAAAAAAAACACCGGATCTAAAGTTAAATTAGGCGATTCAAATCACACTGAATGAAATAGAGAGTAGAAGATACCTTGTAAGGATCCATAACAAGAGAAAGTTTCGATCTTTTTTTATGAAAAGCGGAGAGTCATGTTGTACTTTAATGACCGTGGACTCCAACTCTTGCTTGGGCTTCATCACCATGGAGAGTTATTGGACTTCACATATGTGGGCTTCCAGCATTTTCTCCTTTCATTTGGGAATGGAAGCAGGCATTTTATCCTAATGGACTTTATTTTTGGCTTGTGATCTTCACTAGGGGTAGCAATGGCGCGGGCGAGGGAGAGCGAATCATTTCCATTCTCACCCCTGTCTTAGCAGGAAATCTTCATTTCCGTTCCCGTTTCACATACGGGGATAATTTAGTCTCCATCCCGGATCCCCGTTTCTCGCTTAAATTTTGTATTACTAAATTTGTTTATATTTATAAAATTCATAAATAATAGCTAAAAATATAAAAAAATTTATTTAGAAAATATTAATAAATTCAAACACACAAAATATCAACCAAGCATAATTAAAATATAAATATTTTAATATATCAAAAATATTCAGTAATATTTTTTAATAAAATATTAAAAATTAAGCATACATTAAATTATGAGTACTTGAACAAATTTAATCTAATAAGTGCTTTCAATAAATTTCAACAATCTCATAAAAATTATTTATTGAACAAATTATTATATATATATAAGGAATAATTAAATAAATATAATAATTAATCAAGTATAATAACGGATCCCCATGGGGACGGTGATGGGATCCTTACGGGGTGGGGAATACACCCCCTGTCCCCGCTAACGGGGAAAAAATATTCCCCATCCCCATCCCATGGGGAGATAAATCGGAAATTCTCACTCTATTCAGGGCAAATCCCCATGGAGAACGGGAATTCCCCGCCCCCGTTGCCATCCCTAATCTTCGCCTCAACAAAAATGGCCTTACTCATTGAGTTAGTTTGTCCACAAATTTATATATTGCTTCTGTTTTTCATGTTTGCGCGGGATTTGCTTTTCACACTTTATTTTCCAACAGAGAGTAATAAATTGAAATGTGGGAATCAAATTGAAGCAGTTGTATTAAGTTTTTAGGTATTTACAAAAGCTCGTCCATTTTCTTGCCTTGCCGATGTTGATTTGAAATTACGTTGAAAATTTATAAAAGCTGTATTTTTTTTTAATAATTTTACCAAAAATAGAGCAAATGCTGATTTAAACTTACATTGAAAAAGTGAATAGATCTTTGCTCACAAAGTGAATTCAAAGAGTTTTTGGCTTCATTTTAATTCAAGAATCAAGATTCATACACTATTTTTTGTCAGCTTGCCATAATTATTCAGTATTCATTCACTTCTCTATGGTACAGAGAATAATAGTAAACTCAAAACTTGGTGTACCATTACCTGTACGTATGGAGTTTGGCAGCCATGCAGTTTGAATTTGGGTGGAGATTGGAGAAGATGATGACATTTTCGTAAATTGTTATGTTAAGTTAGAAATTTTGGATCTAATGATGAATTATAAATTTACCCTTTAATAAAATTAAATTAGCCATTAATTGCAAGTTGATAGAATGATGTAATTTTCATTTTTCAATTCTGTTAATTGTCCATTTATAATTAAAAAATAAAAGTGGGGTTCATTTGAACCAATAAGCACTTATTAACAGGGTTGAGGTGGTTGCTGTGTATTTTTACACAGCAGTCCCTCATATGTCCCATTTTAACTACTTAAAAAATTTTGTAAAATTTTTAAAAAATTATATTTTGATAGTGTTTGATGTAATAAATCTATTGATATATTTTTTATACTAAACAAAAATCATTTGGACAGCTAAAAATGCATTATAAATACGTTAAATCTAGATCGTTAAATATAATACATAAAATTTTTAATATATTTTTAGCTGTCCAAATAATTTTTGTTTAGTATAAAAAATATATCAATAGATTCATTACATCAAACACTATCAAAATATAATTTTTTAAAAATTTTATAAAATTTTTTAGATAACTAAAATGAAACACATGAGAGACTGCTGTGTAAAAATACACAGCAGCCCCTCAACCGTTATTAACACCGCTCTAAACCCTATATTGCTGACGTAAGAAACCTCAAACCCTCGTTTTGTCAAATAACTTTTCACATATCTCAAAATTAACATAGCTCAAACCACATAATATTTTTTTATTCTTTACCCAATTTGTTTTTTTCGAAGAAAAGGCTTTGCCTTCGATAATCTTTTATTAATATACAAAGGAAGAGTTAGCGATGACAACAACGGAAAACATCCTCGTCCTCATCCTCACTCGTTTTAATAAGGTAATTTTATTTTTATCTTGGTCTAGTATAAGAGAATAATTTAGTTCTAATCTTTATTTCTATAGAGATTTTCATATTTGTAGAATCTCTCATTTAAATTTTATATTGTTACTTATAAAATTTATAAATAATAATTAAAAATAAAAATAAATTTATATAAAAAATGTTAATAAATTTAGACACAAAAAATATAAGCTAAACAAAATTAAAATATAAATATGTTTAATTTATTAAGAATATTCTGTAATATTATTTAATAAAATATTAAAAATTCAACATATATAAAAGCATAATAGTACTTAAATAAATTTAATTTAATAAATTTAAAAGCATTAGAGAATTGCTGATAATTTTGAATGATAAAAATTAAAAATCATAATGTATATGTGTTTATTATGTACACATAAGGGTAACTAACTAATGTATTATTTTACTATAGATAATCAAGTAATTATAATATCGAATTTTTGTGGGGATGGAGATAGCAGGATGAGGAATATGCTCCCTATTTCCTTTAACGGAAAAAAAAGAAAGATTCCCTTAGTCCCGCACCTATTAAGAGAAAAATTGGAGAATCTCCATTATATTCGGAGAGTAGACTTTGGCCTTTATCAAAGCAAGCTGCTGAAGGAAATGAAAGTCAAAACGACAACCTAATATGTAATATTTCATTAGATTATAATTCAAGCCATCTTATTATATTTTTAAATCACATAATTATAAAAATATTTTTTTCAAATACTTATAAGTTCATTTAAAATTAATAATTATTTAAATTAAAAATAGGTGAAAGTTCCTATTAAACACTTTAATTTACATATATATGACATATAATCTGTATAACATATAATGTCCAAAATTTGTATAATATAAAATATTGTGTAGTATACATCAATTTATTCCTCATAGACTAAATTTATGAAACGTTTAAGACCGAACTACAAGAGAAACTCATGTGTATCATAAGATTCAAATCTTTATCTCACCCCAAGTCAAAAATAACTTATACAAATAAATATAATATATATAGTAAGTAAATAAAATTCAAACACAAAACATTAAATGTAAATAATTACATATATACACTACTGTAATATCCTAGAAAAACCTGCTTTAATTGAATGTTATTGTTATTAGTTTTTGGTTTGAGATTATCGAAATAATTAAAAATAATTTTTGAAACATAGTTAGAATACAAATGAAATACTGTCCTGGAAAACGTCAGTTTCAATAACACTACCGAGAAAATAGCAGTCCGGTCGACAGATGAATTTTTAATTCTGATCAGGGGGTAAATAATCATATAAATATATGTGTAATTATGGTGAAAAGAAAGAGGTGAAAAATGTTTATGAATACTGAAAAAGTAAGTAATGACAAAACCGTAAATAAATAAAACTTTGGGGGTATAGTGAAAAATTGACTGTCTGGGTTTCAGAATGACTCTGAAACTATTTTTATAATAAAGTATAAATAAAAATAAGCTATTTGAATCCCCAATTTGAAATCTAATTCTCAACAGAATTGTCAGAATAAATTACAGAAGAAATTATGGTCAAAGTATGATTTATGAAAAATTTAAGGACCTAAATATAATTTGCCATTTTTGACTTAGTATATAATCAACACTTAACCATTTTTCATCATCTTCTTCCTTTCTTCCACCTTAGCCGAACCACCTTCCTCCATTCTCCCACCATTTTCATGCATTTTCTTAAGGAAAAATTAAAGAAAACCTAAAACCAATCTTATATCTTCCATCTTCCATCTACTTTCCACCTTGAATCACAAAGGAATTCAAGAACAAACACCAAAGGAATTTAGGGTACTTCATCAATTTGAGGTAACAAAGTCATTTGTTTGATTTTATAGTTGATATAAATGTTTTAGATGATGATTAAAATGAGTTTTATCTTTGATTACATCAATTGATACATTTGGGTAATTTTCTCCAAATTTCAAACCCTAACCTAAGTTGTTTGATTTAGCTATTTGATTTTGAGTTAGTTTATATTAATTAAGTTTAGATTATGTTGATTAGAGGCTAATGGATGAAATATTTGCAATTGATTTGGTGTAGAAAATCAAGATTTGTAAAGTTATGACTTTTGCCTCCTTTAAAGCTTTAGGTGGAAAATCAAATTTTCAAGCTAATTTGAAGTGTAAGGTGAGTCTTTTATGCATCATTTATCATGCCTAAAGCCTTGGAATGTTGATTGGAATCATTCATTTTTTCTTCTTGTTTGGCTGAATGCATGGTTACTATTCATCACCATGTTTTTTGTTTGTTTTTCTTCATGTTTACTAAGCCTATTTGATCCTATAAATGATATTTATTGTTGTATATCTATTGCTTATTGAAATGTCTATATCGTGAGTTGTTGATTTTTGAGGCAATATTGGAGTTGCATCCAAACTATGTCAAATTGTCCATTCAAAGTTGCACACCAAGTGTTTGACAAAATGCCTAGTTCATTTTGTCATAGGCCTATCACTTGTTCATCCATAAGCCTATCATTTGAATGCCATCGTCGCCAGAGACAGTGGCATGCCAATTGTGCTAATCTTTTGTTCATATGTAACCAACCTATATTCCATCCCATTATTGATGGCCAAACCCTTTGTCATTGTATATCTATTTGTTATTGCTATTCCCTTGATTATATTGCTACTTGAGTTGATTGATAATGAGTTATTGATATTTGGTGATACCATTGTTGTTTAATGATATCTATTGATTTGTTCTATACTTTTATTAATTCCAATGTGATTTGACAGAGTTGCCGCTCCGACAGGTTAGTGGGTATATACTGTCGGCAATATGCACATTGTATAATGATATCCTAGCTGGGAAGAATTAACAGTCCTAGCCATAAGACCTGATCAGTCTTATGTGTACTAATACATGATGATACATGTTATATGAGTTTCATGGCCATACATCTATCTTATCCATGTGATATACTTTCCTTTGACTTGTTTATTGACTTTATAGTCATCTTCTGTAACTTGATTTTGTATCCTGATATCCTTGAGTAAATTGATATTATTATTTTATCTACCTATCCTTTATTGATGTTCAAGTTTATATTTATGATCGGTGCATATTAGATTCACTAAGTATCTTATATACTCATCTTTTCATTGTTTTCCATTTTCAGGTGCAGAATAGGAGACAAAAATCTCAGCTTTTAACTCTTTATGGATTCCTGTAGTATCTCTTAGCAATATAATTAATTTTGAACACTGTATTTTGTATGTTTATATCCTAGTTGCTCCATGGGTTGTAAATAGTATAGTTAGTCTATGGACATATATGTATGACATATTATGGAGTATAATTAATGATATGGTTCGATAGAATGAATATTATAGCTAATTGCAGTATAATTTACAGACATATTACAGAATGTCAGAATGAATAGTAATTAAGTGAATGATTAATTAATTGATAGTAATTGATGATTGCATGTAATATTGGATTCTACAGGTGTCGGTCGCCTTTGATATCTTCCGCATCTTAGGATGTCGCGTTCTGAAATCGGGACGTGACAATTACAAATTCACATAATTTTTTAATTAATAATAATAATACTCTATAGTTACCATTAGATATAGTGTATATAACTTGTCTTCCCTAATATTTAATTGCAAGCAAATCCAATTATTTAAACTGTTGGATATTCAAATTAGGTCCACCCGTAATGTGAAATTCCTATCCATAAGTTTTTTTTGATGACTGTTAAAGGGCAATTATTGAAACCAAAGAAAAAGATAACTTCTCATGAGTGAAAAGTTATTTGCAAGTTAAAAAGAAAAAGAAAAAAAGAACATGCACACAATTGAATATGGAAAACACAAAAATATAAAACAAAAATATAACACAACAAAATCTCTGTAGACAGAAGAAAAAAAATTTAGATTGCAGATATTATAGAATTTTCATTTGTGATTTTCTACTTACTGATAATTTTATTTGCGAATCGATCAATTTTCAATAGAAAGAAAACTCGTGAATTTTTTTTTTATTTTTCACAAATAATAATCACATATATAAATATTAAATTATGTCAAATTAAACTTTATTTATTCTCTTACCTGAAATCAAACAACTTACAATAAGACTTGCTAATATGTTAATCATGCACCCAAATCAACATCTGAATATGTACATATTTATAAGGACCCTATAATTACCAGCCCTAGACAATATATACCCCTGATCAATTTTTGAATAATAACACAATTTGCTTGAAGCTTGAGTTCATTACCAAAAATATCCCTATTTTTTAGAAATTTTAATTTTTGCTTGTCTTACACCTTATTCCATCTCTTTATAGGGGTAAATACGTAAATGGGCATAATTGGCCAAAAAAAAAAAAAAAAAAAAGAAGGTTCAATAAAACTATAAAAATTAGAAATGAATGTGAAGAATTCTTTGTTCAAAGAATCCAAATTCCAACATATGTTTTGTAATTAATGAATGAGTTAATTATAATTTTTTCCTGTATAATGACCCATTACATTAAGTTTTTCATGACTTTTTAAAAATACACTAACTTCCCCCTGATAAATGTCATAATATACTACTAAACCCTTCCGTCCAATTTTACCGTTAGTCAACCTTACAAGGGTAGTAAAAAGATCAAAACGCTCTTATCTTTTATTTTTAATTAATTACATTATAGTTTTGTTTTAATTTTTTTTAAGGTTAAAAAATTTATTTTCATATTTTTGACAAATTTTAAAATAAAAAATAAACAAAAATATTTTTTATTTTTTCTTTTAAAAACAATTTAAGAAGAAATTAAATTATTTCTTTTTAAATTTTTTAATATAAATAAAAAATTCATTTTCATATTTTTGACAAATTTTAAAATAAAAAATAAACAAAAATATTTTTTATTTTTTCTTTTAAAAATAATTTAAGAAGAAATTAAATTATTTCTTTTTAAATTTTTTAATATAAATAAAAAATTTATTTTCATATTTTTGACAAATTTTAAAATAAAAAATAAACAAAAATATTTTTTATTTTTTCTTTTAAAAATAATTTAAGAAGAAATTAAATTATTTCTTTTTAAATTTTTTAATATAAATAAAAAATTCATTTTCATATTTTTGACAAATTTAAAAATATTTTTTAAAAAATATTTTTATTTTTTATTTGTTATTTTTTAAAAAATAAAATAAAAATATTTTTTAAATATTTTTAAAAAATATTTTTATTTTCAAAT
>CANXYC011390256.1:0-20217 GCA_948193065.1 Aleurites moluccanus
AATTTTAAATATATTTAACATTATTATTGAAAAATATCAAAAGATATTAATTAGAGTAGTAGTAAAGTAAAAAGGAGAAGAGAAAGGGGTGTGTATGTGATATTTGGAAATAGTTTTAGGGGGTAAAAGTGAAAAAAAAAATGGTGGGAAACGTAAAAGAGAGCTTTCTTTCTTTCAGTTTCAAAGTTTCAACAACAATATTATTTATTGTTTTTGAGAAAAATACAAAAAATATAATTCGATTATGTAAAGAGAACGTTACGTTATGTGCGTGGACTTTTACCATTTAGCGTCTTTATTTTTTAATTTTTTAATTTTTTTACCCAAATTCCATTCGCTCCTTGCAGATCTACGCTTTTTTCTGTCTGCTTGCTTTAGTCAAACGCGGTATTTTTAGTGGAAGCTTTTAAATTTGAATTTCTTGCCATGTGGGTCTCAAATGCTCATGTTTACGATATGGTCCCACAACTCCACATGGATGATTCCGTTTGAAGTTTTTTGGACCTTTTAAACTCCACATGTCATTACTACCTTCCTCTTACATGTCTATTTTTTTTTTTTATATATATATATTTTAATTTAATTATTTTATTTTTTATTTTAAATTATATTTTATTTTATCTAAACAATAACATTATTATTAAAAAATTTAAAAATTTAATTAAAATATATAATTGAGAAAAATTAAAAATTTAAAAAATTAAAATAAATAAAAAATTATTAATAATTATATATTTTATAATTAAAATATTTATTATGTTTTCGAGCCAATTCAAAGTTTAAATCAATAGGTTGGATCCTAAGAATATCTCTAATTTAGAACAAAAAAGATAAGAGAGGACTATCTATCTTTAAGGTTCCAGGCGGTTTCCACCAAAATGAGTGAAAAATTTTATTTAGATTATCTTTATGATACAAATAATTGAATTTACTTTTGTAAACCATTTAGGCCTCATTCAAAATCAAATGACCTAAGAAAAAAATTAATTCAATAAAAATTTATTTAAAATCTTGATATTCAAAAATTTCAAATTTCAAATAAAAATAAACTGATCTAAATTTTATAAATATATCTAATTTAATTTCGATTGAATTTTTAATCAATTTATAGATAAAGTGTTATTATAATATCAATATATTTATATTATAAAATTTAATTAAAAAATAATAATATGTAAATATTTGAGAGATAACTGCTTTAATTTATCCAATTTTAAACATTAGTATTGATTTTTTTAACCTAAAATAACTCGCTTGAAATTTTATAATACATTGTGAATGTGTATTGTGGATCATAATGGAGATTAGTGACATTAATTAATGTAGTTGTAATAGGAACCTTAATTATTACGTAATGGAAAATCGCCAAACACGAAATTGCGTTGTAATTCCTGCCAGATTTTGTCCCATGTTTCAATTGGACATTTTCAATTTTCTTTAATTAGGAGATAGACATTTTCAAGATTTTAGTTTTCTTTTCTATTAAAAAGAAAATTGAATTCTTTAATCATTTCACATTTCAATTATTTAACTCCTTTTTTTCATTATATTGTTCTTCACAAGGGAAAAATAAAACTAATAAAAATTTAAAAATAATTTATTTTTTCAATACTTTATTATCATATGTTAGGAATAGTTTATATTTAAAAATAATTTATATTTTTCAGAAATATTACACATATCACAAAGTTACATTATGTCAAAGCAGATAAATTTCAAATACTACAAATATAATTCAAACTTATGAACTCTAATATTAATAATAATTATCATTAAATTAGTGAGGGAGTGAACCAACATATATAAAACTCACATAAATAAATTTAATTAACAATTTTTTTTTTGTTAAATTTATTTTTAAATGCATATAATAAAATATTAAATGTACTAAGTATTACACAAATCAATATATAAGCTAAAAACTGTAGTTAAGATTTTTTTTTTCAAAAAAAGAAAAGAAAAAAGAGAATACAATAGGTCAAAAAAGCCACAGAAGAATTATCAATCATGATAAATATTGGATTTTGCTTTACTGGTGAGGAAAAAAAAAAGAAAAAAAAGAGAGCTGTAATTGCCTAATTAGGGGGCTCACATGGTCACATGTCCTCCACATGCTTAAATAATTATTTTTTAATGTTAATTTTATTGATGAAATTTAAATTTTTAAATAATTATTAATTTATGAATTAATATTAATTATTTAAATCCGTTTAAATAATTATTTCAATTTGCATTCATACATCAAATTGAAATAATATTAATTATTTATAATTTTATTTCTCAGTAGTCATTCCTATAAGGTAGACGCTCATCACCGAAATAAGAAAAAAAATTATTATTATTGTTGCTATTGTTTATTAATTTACATGTTTAATTTATTCAAATTTCATGATTTTAGTACAAACTGTTAATGTCACACAAATTTTGTACAAGAATTAATATTTCAAATAGGTTATTTCACACCATTAACAAATTAGAATAGATGTAAACTTGATTTACTCATTGCTTAATCAGTTTCTGCTATATCTTTAGTGATTACAGCTATCACTGTTTGAAACTAAGTGATTATTCTGCTCAGAATAGATTTGTTATTTGTTATTTGGTTTTTCTCATTTCATATTGTTCTGTCTCTCCTTTATTTACTATGCTTCACTTGAATTTTTATTATTCAGTTATAAAGAGAGTGTCTTGGGTGGCCTTTGATAGTGAAGAAAGCCTTTTTTTCAGAGATAGTGTTTTGGCTTTAATGTGCTGGTTATAATGTAAAAACCTCTCATCTTTATGTAATTTTTGTTTTCTTTTAATAAAAAGTGAAGTTTTAAAGATAAATATGAAAATACTTAAACATCAACACATAATAGAAGTCCCATATTAAAAATTTATATGAAAAATTCAAATGCTTGACTGTGACTTTTATCAATTATTCATATAATAAAAGATCAACAAGGTAGGTGAACTAGGAAAGCAAACCACATTTTATATATATCTAGTATTGATTAGTCATGAGGCCATGACTTGATCATCTTCCAATATTTAAGTATGAAAAGTAAAGAAATTAAATAATTTTTTTTAAATGTTATGTTGGGGAGGAAAAGGTCATACTATAACTTTTTTCAATAAATTTATTAATTGAAAAAAAAATATTAAAAATATCAGACTTTAATTGAAAATCCATGATTATAATTTTATAGACAACTCCAATATTAATAAATCTTAGAAGAGTGATATATTGAGAAGAGAAAACATTATTTATTTATTATTAGAAAATGGAAAATGTCTAATGTATTAATTTTCATGTTGCCATCTATGAAAAATCCAGCAAAATTGTTTTCTAACGGGTTGGTTGAATCTTAGGGAGCGAATTCAGAAAATCAATATTGGACGGACTAAAAATTAATATTATGTAAAAAATTAGATTTAAATAAGTTAAATAATTTTTTTATAAAATAATAATATATTTAATTAATTTTAAATGAATTAATAATTAATTTTATATAAATAAATTAAATAAATTTTTTTCTATAAATTAATATAATTCTGATCCGTCAGGAAAGGAACCTATGAGGATTCCTTCCTGCCGGAGCCATTTGAATGTGACTAGTAAAAGGTTCCCTCCAATAAAATGAAAATCTAATAAAAATCCTATCATACTGGCTCATATTGCCAAGAGCTTGTCAATGTCACATTTTTATGGTAAAAAATAAAAAATAATTAAATATTTTTTCTTCCCTTCTAAAGCCAATAGGCAAAATTTGATTGGATGTGTCAACCATGTTTAGTAGAATGAAAAGTATAATCTCATAAAATTAATTATGTTTAAACAAAATTATAATTGATTTTATAAAATTTAGAAATTAATTTAATATAAGTAAGATTATGAAGTAGATTTGATTGAAACATTTCTATCTATAATCTTGTATAATATATTTTCATTAATAGCCAAAACACGCAAGCAAAGTCCACGCAACTATAGTGACC
This sequence comes from Aleurites moluccanus, assembly GCA_948193065.1. NCBI lineage: Eukaryota > Viridiplantae > Streptophyta > Magnoliopsida > Malpighiales > Euphorbiaceae > Aleurites > Aleurites moluccanus. The sequence goes on from CANXYC011390256.1 coordinate 3,979, forward strand.
TTGAAAGGGAAATTTTATTGAAACAGGCCATTATATGCCAGGCTCGGCAAGCACATAAATCCATGATCCTTTAACAATATTAATATGCCTAATATAGCAACTGGATATCTCCCTTCCTAAAAATCATAGGAAGAAATCCATTACACAACAACGTAACCACCATTTCGACTTTAAAGATACAACATATACACAACTACTCCAAGAAACCGTGCTTGATAATAGCCTTTATTCAAATGCAAGACAAACTTGAGCATCATTGGTTACTACAATTCGAAGGTTTTAAACCAAATTCATTGGCTTCACCCTGACCATCCTCTCTGAGTACTTCCAGAAGAATGAGCATTCAACCGATCCAGCACCGCATTGAAATCCACAGGCTGACCGCTCTCCTCCATCCTTTGTATCACACTCACAACAAGATCCCCTCGGAAACCCATACTTACCAGCTTCTCAATCAAGTCACTGTAGGGATGGTTGTGAACAAAGTGTGAATGACTTGGATTTCGACCCAACATATTTGTACCCGCAGTTGGCTGAGGATTTTGGAGACTCAGGTTCGCTGGAGGATATCCGCCTTGTGGAAAGTGAGGTTGAGGCTGATGATGTGTTCTTCCCCCTTCACTACGGTCATACATCATGTATGCACTCCCAGAGGGAAGTGCAGAATGAGGTCCAGCAGTTGCATATCCATCACCTGGATGTGGTCCATAAGTGGTCTTAATTTGCTGAGGTGAAGGCTGTTGAGGAACTGTCCTACCAGCTCCATATCCATAAGGCATAGCATCAGCACGATTAGACAAGGGTTGAGGAACAGCTGTATATGACACTTGCATAGGCGTGCTGTTTGGCAGTGTCTCTGGTGGAGAGGAATTCGTTGGTTGACCTGGTGGTGGATAGGTAGGATAAACTGTTGGTGATGACCTGATCTGAGGCTGTATGGAGGGCTGTTGCGGTGCTTGTACCTGCTGAGGTAACTGCTGGGGCCACTGTTGCTGATACTGAGGAAATTGTTGGCCTGGTGGCGTCTGATTTATTTGTGCCTGTGCTGGCTGTGGTGCCACCCTAGAGATATCTTGCATTTGGGGTGTTCGATACTGAGGATCAGAAGGCAGGTATTGGCTCTGAGGGTGTTGGGCCTGGGCTGGTGCATTGGGTAACTGGGCTGGAGGCAAATAATAGGATTGCTGTTGGGTCACATTCTGAGGTGGTGTTTGGGTCAGTGGGGGCACAGGTGCAGGCTGTTGCTGTGGCACCACCTGGTGCGGGAGAGCAAGAGCCAACTGTTGGTTATGTATTTCAGCTGCGTTTTCAGCCTTCTTGGCATCAGAGGCAGGTGGTGAAGCTCTTTCCTCAGATTGGGAATGGCTTGATGAAGAGGACTCCTTCTGCACAAGCTGAAGCTTTGCTAATTCTTTTTGAGTCTCGGCCAGTTCTTGTTTGTCTCTTAGGATCTGGACAGACCTATGCACCTACAGCAATTATAATAAACAACTTACTTCTTGCATAAGAATCAGAATAATCGAGTAAAAGAATAATCAAGACAAGGATTTTCCAAGTTCAATGTCCAACAGACATGCATTCCCACTGTAACTAGCAATTCTTCTTTCGTCAAGGCTCCAGTAAGTTCAATTTGTAGAACAGAGAAACATTATCACATTAACTCCTCACTTAAATCATCTAAATGTGCATCTCACCTGCTTTAGAGCAAAATAATAACAAAGAATAATTACAAAATAGTCTCTTTCCTCTTCATTTGAAAGCTCCCCTTATCTTAGGATTGTGTATTAATGGAATCCAGATAAAACATGGGGAAGTTTCTAATAACTCCATAGTTTGGTGAAATCTCAATTCTAATCTCATCATAATTATCTCAAATCTCAACCATACATAATTAGAGTTGTTGTAATACCATTTATTATAGATTCACGAACCTAACATAAGGTTTGTTCAAGAAACAAGCAAGTTATTGTTCACAATCAAAACAACTTCTCTAATCCATGCACCACATCACCCCCATGATTTATTTCTATTCCCCTTTTATCACCCTTTCCTCAAACCAAATAAATTTTGACTGCCTCTAGTCCAATTTTGCCCTCAAATTGAAAAGTTCTCACATGCAGTCCCTAAAAGATACTTGGTATAATCAAGCACTTAGAAATGAAAATTAACCATTTAAAGCCCTCTCAACCACTAGAACAAAGTGTTCAGTGAAAACTTATATGACATCTACTTTTTTTTTTTTTTTTTATTAAAACACGCTTCAAAAAAAAAATTATTAAAACACACTTCAAAATTCTCACCCAATTTTAAATAAATTTTCTAAATAAAATAAAGAAGAATAAATATAGCTTCTCTGAGATGTCAATATGATCAAACAAAAATGGGTTATATGTTTCCTTCTTTTCTTATTGACCTTCAGTCAAAAATAACAAGTGAATAAAATGCAAGCATAACCAATTGCAAAAGGTCCTGAAAATTAGAGAGAGCTACTGTTTGGACACGAGTCCCACAGCAATGGTTTTTATTACTACTTTCTTCAGCTTTTCTTAAAGGTTGTTTAGCATTAAGAGATTAATTTACTGGTGGTTCACATGCATATCATTAATCTTTTCAATGAAGATTGATAGGGAGCTAACACCAAAACCATGTTTTTGGGTACACAAGAAAGTACCAAGTTTTGCCCTTATATCCCTTTCCAAAACCCCCAACCCAGCTAACAACTATCACATGCTTAGTAAATATAAATAAATAAATAAATAAAACCTGGGAGTAAGGTTAAAATCAAACATTTAATTCATCTTCTCACATCAAGACATAAAATACATAAACTAATATCAGGATTTAGTTAAACTATTAAATCACAACAGCCTGGGGGCATTATTTGAACAGCAGAACCAAATTGAGTACTTGCATGCACTTTTACACTTCCAAAGAATAGGTTAGAAACGAAGAGCCAATATGAAGATATGTAAGTTCTAACAGATAGAAAATGACATTCTTGTTACTAAACTTTCTATAGCACAGTTTTGCTCCATCAAATGCCAAGCCATATTTAAACCAAGAATGCAATAGTGATGCATTTCATATCTGAAGCAAAACAACAACTGTCTACGGATGTATAGAAGTTAATAATTGTAACTCACCTCTTGAAGATGTTTCTCAAGAGATTTAAGCTTGGAATCTGCTTCTCTATGATCACGAACTAAATCAGATTGCATTTCTCCAATTGATTTGTCAAGGTTGTAGCAATATATTTCCAATTGGGACAGCCGAGAGCTGATCCCCTCCAGAAAGCGCATAACATTGTCGGTATGTTTTTTCATGCTTTTCTCAAAAATGGAGATCATATCTTGGCTGAAAGAATCTTCTGGCTGGCTATAGGAATTGGAAGGGAACACAGAGGACCTTGCCATTCTACTTTTGTGAAAATCCTGCTTAAAATAGAATGCATCAGTCCTGGGTTAGTGAATGTGGTAATAACTAACAATTCCACTTACATTAAAGGAATATTCATTAAAAAATACTACACCTGGCATTTAAAAGAAGAAATAAATGAATTTTGCAACATTACAAGATGGTAATCCCAATTTTAATTCCTGAATCATTAATTAATTATACACTTCTCAACAATTCCAGCACTAAAAGAGTCGGTAAATAAATTGTGTATTGCAAGTAACAAGCAAACAGGTGATTAAGTTATAAAATGGCTTCACCAGTTACAGCCATCAAAAACATTTAAATTTGCAATAAAAAGTTACTTTAACGAAGAAAAAGTTCAGTCAATCCCCTCCATAGTCCACTGGACTCCAGTAGACTTTCTGTAGACTTAAAGCATATAGAATGACGATTGAGTGTTCTCCAATAGAGACATTGAACTAATAAATACACATAAGAAATTGACAAAAGGAATGATAAAGCCTTTTACTCTCTCTCTCTCTCTCTCTCTCTCACACACACACACACACACCAAAATTTGGGCAACAGGTAACAGGATAAAAACATCAGTTTCAAACACTAATTTTCCGAAAATAAAAAATTATGCCCTCACTTTAGTGCCATGTGTTCTCAAATATCTCAAATATTTTGTGGGGTACAATCAAAATACAAATTAAAGGAAGGATATATTCAATACAGCATAGAAAGCAGTGCATATAATAATCTTCCACCGGCCCACTAGTGAAAGAAACCTAAAGTGTCCTTGCTGCTGCTTTTCAAATAAATCCAAGTGTTGTAAAATAAATCATTTTCCACGACAAGCCAAAAATTAGTGTCCGCACACATATTCCAACTCAATCAAACATTAAAAAGCATTTCCACGGGGCAATTTCAATATTACAGCCAGGATGTTCTGAGCTCAATTCACTTATACATAATAAATAAGACCCAGTAGATAAATCCATAAAGATATTTGATTCTAGCTAAACTGAACGGTTGAGACTTCATCAGTCAAGTGGGTATTTATCTTGAGAAACGGTAAACTTAACTTTGAAGTCGAACCCAATAACAAAGAACCAAGCCATAGCGAGCCCTAATTAATCTCACCCTCCAATCCTAAACAAAATTGAAATAAAATCTTCCGATGCAAATCCTATTTGCAGACAGAGAAAATTCAGGTCAAACAAAGTGGGTAAAGTCAAGATTTTCAAAAAATTTAATTTAAAACAACAAAATTTAATAAATTATGGAACTTTTTAATCCAAAATCAAAACTGAACCAACTAATTATCCCAGATCAATAGCCAAAAACAGCAAATCCCCAATTCCCCAAAACTTATTTACAGTTAAGTCACCATGAAACAAGACAAAAAGTATACCTTGCTGGAATTAGAACCGATTACAGGATCCGAATGGTTTCCATTAGAAGAATCCTGGTTACCGTAATCTTCATAAGAGCAGAGAATATCATCAGAGCCAAAATCGAATCCCTTCGAGCACGCGTTGGCCCGACCCGAAGACCCAGATGCCATTTTGGGAACCGAAACTGAAATTCAAACAAAGTCTGAGACTTTCTATACCTAATGAAGAAAGTAAGGGTTTTTATCGAAACAAGGAGAGAGAAATAACAGAGAAAGTTCTCTTATGGCTTGGTTTCGAAGGAAGATGGAGTTTTAAAAAAAATAAAATAAAAATAAATTATTTTTTTATATATATAAAGGAATTAATTTTTAAATTAAAAAAAAAAGTTTTTTATATGGAAGATAATGATGAAGCCAATTGTTTAATTAATTAATTATTTATTTATGTGTATTTCTATGGTGGATCACATGTCTTCATTTATAAAAAAAAAAAATAGTAATATGTTTGTTTATTATAAAGAAGGGAACATATTGAAAATTAGGCGTGGATTGATTTAATTGGTTTAAAATATTTTTATTAAATTAAATTAACTTTTAGTTTAAAATTTTTTAAATTAAATTAAATTAAATTATTATTATTATTATAATTAAATTATCGGTTTGATTCAATTTGATATTTTTAAGTTATCGATTTTAATTAAAATATATTTTTTTTATAAATCATTATTATTTTATTATAAATTTAAAAAAAATATGAATAATAATAAAATCTCGAAAATAATTCAATATATAATATTAAATTTTTATATCATTAATTAACAACTCAATAATTATTTTTTTTCTAAAAAATTACATTTATTTATTTATTTTTAATTAATTTTCATAAATTATATTTTTTAATTTTAAATTAATGTTATATTAAAAATAAATATGGATATATATAAAATTAAATAAATATATTTTATTATAATAATAATAATAAAAATTAATAAATATAATTTTAATTTAAAATTAAAAAAAATTCAAATTAAAATTTTTTTTAACTGAAATTAAATTAAATAATCATGAAATTATTAATTTTAATTTTACTTAATTAATTTAATTTAATTTATTGGATTTGACTCCCATTCGTAATTGTACAGTGGGTGGATATAAAGACAAATTTTATATTATTGATTATTATGATGATTGTGGTGGTTGTGATTGATAATTTTTTATAGTTTAACGTGTAATTAGTAATTAGATTATATATAATGAAGACACGTATATTATATTTGAGGTATAAATTTCATCATAAAAGTTATTTTTATTATAATAAGTCCATATATATCATTGATTTAGTAAAAACATGATCATTCATATTCCTTAATAACATCCTTAAACAATAACATAGATAGACATTCGTACAAGGCAATTTATAAAAAAAAAAATCTCTATTAATATTATAGTTTTGAATCCCTTTAAAATAATTAATAAAATCAATGAAACAGCTATTAAATGTAATTAAATTAAAACCAATAAAACAAAACCTCAATTGAACTTAAAAAAAATAAATTAAATTTATATTTTTCATTATTAAAAAAATTATCCTAAAAAAAGTTATTATAAACTTAAATTTAGGTAATCTATTTGATCGTATTATATATATATTTATATGGATGAATTTGGGTTAATCAACAAAAAAATATATTTAATTTATAAAAAAAAATTCATTTAATTCATTTAAATTATTTTTTTTACAGTTTCGATTCACTCACAATTAATTTTCTGAAAAACTTTACATTCATATGAAAAATTTTAATTCTCGATCTACTTAATATTAATTTTTTTACTTTATCCATGTGTATTTACCACTTAAAATAAAATAATTTTTGTAAATTAATTCTCTTTATTTTATCTTTAGGTTTGAATAATTGAAAATTTTCATCAAGTTTACTAAGTTGTTGGACAAATTGATTTACATATTTTAAATTCAATATAACAATTTTTTTTTATTAAATTGTTTGGGATTGTGAAAATGTGATATAAAGTTCTATAAACAATCTATATAGCTAATATGCAATACCAAGAACTATAAGGTGAGAACTTGTAAAATCATAAAGGGAATTGGTAAAAGTCATCAACTCATCATTTACCTAGATTTTGGGTTTGGCATAATAATTTTAGGCATAGAGAATATACTTTTCCCCCCTTTTTTGACCATGTGATAGATTTGAGCGTAGTATGAAACCAAAATAAATGTTCACTTTTTATGCGTTAATCAAATGGAAATTTAGCTTTTTGTCTTAATTTTCTTTTTCCTCGTTTACTATGTGTATATATTAAAATTATATGTCATCCTCAAAAATAAATGAATAAAAGCTTAACATTTTAGCTTTTTGTCTTAATTTTCTTTTTCCTCATTTACTATGTGTATATATTAAAATTATATGTGGTCCTCAAAAATAAAAGAATAAAAAGAATATTATATAAATATACTATTTTTTTTTATTTTTTTTTAATTTTATGATTTTTTTTTTCATTTTTACTGTTTTTTGATATATATTTAGTATATGTATGATATATTTTTGATATATGTTTGATATATGTCATATTTTTGAAAAAATATTTTTAAATATGTAGTATTTTTGAAAAAATAATTTTAAATATATGATGTTTTTGAAAAAAAAAATTCTAATAATAAAAATGATTTTTTTTTTCGGTATTTTCGAAAAAATCCCATAAATAAAAGCTTAACATTTTATGGGCCTCACCATGTGTTAATAATGGGACTGGGAGAAAAGAGACCAACACTTGTGAAAAATGCAAAACTTTCCACCTTATTGATACTAATTTTTTATCACCTTATAAACATAAGGGTAAAAATATTCTTATTTTAAGGATAAAAATATAAATTTATTAATTATACTAATGCATGTTATAAACTCAATATCATTATTTCGTGGATATATTAAAAATTAGAATGGAATTATTGCTGAGTCAAAAGAGTCTCGAACTCCATACCCATAAATAGTATATATTTTAAATATTAAAATAAATCATAAGAGGCCATTTGCAATTGATCCTTCTAAACAATTGGCCCTCTAAAAAAATTTGTTATTGGCTCTAGCTAGTGCCTCCCTTAATTAAAATTCTTTAAAATGAGTTTGGATATGATCTAATTTAGTTTGTATAGTCTTATTTATGTTGAAGAAATATATCTATTATATCAATCTATAAACAATATCAAAACTGAACAACAAGAACATTTAGGGTCTCTGAGAGAAAAAAAAAAAGAAAATTTCTTATTTGATCCGTGTAACTTAGAGAGACTTACAATCACAATTGTTTGCTTTATATACACTGCATACAAAACATTAAAATGCCCTGACTATAAGATATTTACAATGGAAACCCTAACAAACTAATATAATATTTACAGCTTTGCCTTTTTGTATTTACAAAATTACCATTACAAAAAATAAAATAATTAACTATTCTTGCATATATAAATTGGAATACCAATGAAATGGACATATAAAAAAAAAAAAAAAATACTCAACTGCAAAATAATTTCTGTTGTGTTTTAAGGGCAATGCTATAATTCAGTTTCCAACAGTTGCTCAAACGATTGGAATTAACTTAAAATTAATAGGTCATATGATGAAATAATCCTAAATTTTGGTGGAAAGAACATTAAAGTTAATGATTATTCTAATGGAAAATCTGACATTTTTATGAAAGGTTTGAAATTTAAAAGAACAATAATTTCTTGTTTCTGCAATGAGGTAAATTAGCCATGTAAGAAAGAAAAAAAATATATAATAAAAGTAATTAACAAAATAACCATAAAATATATCAAGATACAACAAGATAATTAAGAAATCAAAATTTTAAGTCGACAACTTAAGTCTAAGAAAAGAAAAAGAGATTTTAAGTTCGAATCATGCATGATGTTCTCTAATTGTAAATGCAGAAAATTACAAGATAAAAAGAAATTGTAATGAATAAGATAAAAGAGGGCTATGTTTTTTGAAGGAGAAGAGGATTAAGAACAGAGTGAATAGCATAGAGAATAAGAATTGCATAAGTTATGAGTCCAATGAAGGCAGCAGCTAATGCTCCTGTTACTTGATGACAGTATCTGGGAACTTGGCCACAAATTGGTAACCAGCCTGCATGGGAATTTCCTTTCTTTCCCACATAAGCAATTGCCAAGGAAGCTGATATGCTTGAAGTAAGCAACATTGCGAATACCTATTATTCCCAAAAAAAGAAGAAGAGAGAAATAGTATTATAAGTTGTATATTTCAATTAATTATTGTATATAGGTGAGATCATTAGTCCATTTAAAATAAAAAAAATATAACACAGCAAAGATTCATGCATTCAATATAAATCTAGTTAATAATAATCATAATTAATAACTACAACAAAGAAATATTTCGATGCGTTTAACCTTTCAAATAGAGAAAAAAAAAAAAAAAAAAAAACTCACTGTTCTTGTTATAATATGTTTTTTAAAAGAGAAGGAGTGCAATTTTAAATATATTAAAAAGATAGAGAGAAGGTTTCGAGTTTCGAATTTTTAATAAATTTATTCAATTAAGTGAATCTTAACTATAAATGAAAATGCAATTTCAATCAATTGAACTAATATGAATTGTAATAGAAGCAAAATTATTTTAATTAATCAATTAGGGTTTATTCACTTAATACACATAGAAGGATAAAGGTATAAATTACCACATCCATGGCAACAACTAATCGCCATAGCAGACTCTCAGGAGGAAGAAAGAGAACCAAAAAACCATAGACTGTCACAATTGCATTTACAATCACAAAGTACCTATTTAGCAAAAAAAAAAAAACATTTATAATGTTAGTAACAATTTAATGTAAAGAAAATAACTATAAAAAAGCTTGAAAGTAAAAAAAAAAAAAAAAATAACAAAAAGAAAAATTATCGTTGGACTAATAATTCACTCATCAAGCACTTTCTTTAGCGTATAGAAAATTAAGAAATCAAATTCTGCAGGATTTTTTCTCTTTACAACATTTATAATTAATCCAAAAGAAAGACAAATATAAACTTACTTAAAGGCTGGAGTGTCAGTATACTTTGCTTCATATGAAATAGCAAAGAAGGAACCAGTCTGATGGCTAGTAGCCATGACAATTGCAGCTGCTAGAGTAGCACCAAAGGCAATAAGCCTAAGCATAAGGGTACAAATTCTCTTAGCTTTTGCCATGAAAATTGAAGAAAAAGGGTCAGCTAATAATTTGGGGTGGTAGATGAAGGATGGTGCACTATATACACTAGTTTTTGATATGTTAGTTGAATTGCTCCATCTGCCCACCACCACCGTCCAGTAGGAGTTTTTCTAGTATTTCTGCTTTTGTAGACTTTCTATCAACACCCTTTGTTTACTTACCTATATAGAACAAAAGGGTTGCATCTCCGTTGGGTTAACTTCCACGGCTCAATGCTTTTAGGTAGTCAGTCTCTCATTTCCTGATAAGACTTGTTAATATGGATAGAAAAATAGAGCTATTATATTAATGAATTAGTGATGGAGCTTTATCTTGCTATTTAAAACTCATAAATAATTTTATTTTTTTAATTTAACTAAAATTGAAACTCGAATTTAAGATTTCACTGCTCTTAAAATTCTACTAAATAAAAAATCTATTAGTTTAAAAGTCATAAATTATTTAGAAAGAATGGGGAAGAAAAGTTTAATAGTCATGAAATGGATGTGAGCATGAAATGGATGTGAAAAAGAGGTCATTAAATCTGTATGACAATGGTATCAAAATTTGGTGAACTGATTATTTTATTTTATTTTATATATTTACAAGGGAAAAAAAAAAACCTTTCTTTTTGAAGCAATTTGATATTGAGAGTTGTTGTATGTCCTAATTTGGCTGAAACGATAGCGTTTCTGCTAAGTTATTAGGTCATTGGGGGTTTTTCCTTTACGAAGTCAAAAGTCAAACCTCGAATATTCTAGGAAACCCAACAGCAAAAAAAAAAAAAAAAAATATGACAATCTCCTCTGTCACCTCTCTCTCCATTACTCCCAAACTCGTCTGCTCAAAAACCCCAACAACAAGGACAAAAACAAAAACAATCTTCAATCTCATACCCACCAAAACCCACTTGAAATTAACCCCAATTTATAAATCTCACTTTACGTCTCCCTTCCTCTCAAAACCCACTCTTAAACCTCGTTTACGAATCTCCGGCATCCGATGCCTCTTCACCGGCATCGTCGAAGAAATGGGCGAAATCAAACACCTGGGTTCCACCGAAGACGGCGGGGTCAACCTTAAGATAAGGGCAAAAACCGTTCTTGAAGGCGTGAATCTCGGAGATAGCATTGCTGTTAATGGTACCTGCTTAACAGTGACTAATTTCACTAATGAAGAGTTCACTGTTGGATTAGCCCCAGAAACGCTGAGGAAAACGTCTCTTATAGAGCTGGAGCCTGGGTCACTGGTAAACTTGGAGCGGGCAGTACAGCCGACAAGTCGTATGGGCGGGCATTTCGTGCAGGGTCATGTGGATGGCACGGGAGAGATAGTGCAGAAGGAGCCAGAAGGAGATTCACTATGGGTGAAGGTGAAAGTGGATAAAGGGTTATTGAGATATGTTGTTCCGAAGGGGTTTATTGCTGTGGATGGGACTAGTTTGACAGTGGTGGATGTGTTTGATAAAGAAGGTTGCTTCAATTTTATGCTGGTGGCTTATACGCAGCAGAATGTGGTGATTCCTCTGAAGAAAGTTGGGCAGAAAGTCAATCTGGAGGTGGATATTTTGGGGAAGTATGTGGAAAGATTACTTAGCAGCGGGTTTGTTGATTCCATCAAGTCTTCAAATGAAAGGTAATGAATGTAGCTTTTCTAATTTGTACTTTGAATTTACTGCATTTGAGGAATCTGAATAAAGAAGATTATTTTTTTCTTTTTGCTGCTGTTGTTACTTGGATTGATGTATGAGTGGATGGAGAACATTTTATTGTTCTTTATTGCTGATATTAATGGTATTTGTGTTTAGACTGCAGGATAGAGGATCATTTCATATAGAAATTTGGATAACGTTTGCCATATTAGTGACTAGACGTCAGATGAAATTATTTATTCTTTTGTGTGTCTCTGTGTTTCTATTCTCTTTTTTTGTAATAGTGTGGTTTGATGATCGAAGAACCATTTTGTTATTCATAATATCAGGAATATATTTATATGAACATTTTCCTTCAAAGAAGATTCCTCACCTGCACCATGCATGACATGTTTTAATCATAAAATTGGCACCTATGCGTTCATATGAAATAATCAAGGTGTCATGGATAGAAAGATCGAACACATGCAAACATTAGTTAATAAACTTGGGTGCATTCAGGACAACTAGACCACTTGTGCTGAAATAAAATCAAGTGGAAAATAATGAAATAAAAATTGCATAGTTATGAGCTAGACTTCAACTCCCTAGATTTTTTGGAATACATTTTCTAGTAGAAAGATTTCAATGCTAGAAAATGTAATCCAAAAAATCTAGGAAGTAAGTCTAGTTGATAAACCTGTATTACATGGAAAGGTTACACATTTTTTATGGTTTAAGAACTTCAATCCATTAGCATGTTATGGTATTTCTGGCTCCAGTGCTTCTATCCAACTTCAGTCGACTATATTTTGACTTCCGGATTCCACTCTTGTCAAGTCTCATGGGATGCCATCATCGACTACAGCCCCCCAAAGTTTAACTTTCTGCCTAATTAAATTTAACCAATATTATATAAAAAATATTTTAAAAAAATTATAATAATGAAATCTGAATATGGCACAATACATGCACAAAAGTAAGGGGGAAAAAATAAAATAAAATAAAGCATCACAATGTTCCTCAAGTGTCCTTTTGTTTGAAAGGGGGCTATGCATGCATATTATGAGTTATGGAAAGATGACACTTCACAGTGGAAAGTAGTTACCTTTCATCTACCAGCAGAAATGAATGAAAGCTGGATTGGATTTTGAGAGTGATGATATTCGGGTTACTCCTTTTTGTATTAAACTTAAAACATACTATTCATGTTTCCATGTCTTTGCTTTTACCCTTGTTTTTGGTCTGTTCTTTCATCTGAAGTTGGTTTAAAGTTTCTGACTTTCAGTTATATCATCTTCTTTCTGATGTGATTCTAACTCAAGGACTCTCATGAAATGGGACTTTCTTTGTTTAAAAATCTTACTATTAGCTGCCATTAGCTGCCAGGTTTGAGTGTAAGTAAACATTTGGGTCTACTGAGATGTTAACACTATTGTACATAAGTCTTGAGCAATTTTGAGCAATTCTTGAATAGCAAGGCCTAGATTATATGCATAAACTGAAAGTATGAAACAGGAGGCATTTCTAGCTGGATGTGATTGTTGGGACTGATTATAAAGATAGTGCACAAGACAAGCACTATATCATGAAGTAGTAAGAGTCTATTTGGCATTGTTGTTTGAACTGCTATTGAGAAAAATAAAAACATGTTGAAAATGTTAATTATTGGTCATTAAAGTTTGTTTTTAGATAAGTTTCATCCGTTTAATCATAAAAGAAATATATAATAGCCAACACTTAGAAAATTTTTTTTCCCCTTCCGTAAGAACAGTTTCACTCTTAATGCCAAACAAACTAAGAGATTCATCATCGATCCAGATAAATTTCATTGCTGAATATCATGTCGAAATGTAACGGCAGATCAGTTGAGAAACCCAAATCACTCAACTCTGAGGAGGAATCTAGGAGAATAGTTTGGTGAAGGCATCCATTTAGGCCTATGTATTCTTTTGTATTTGCATTTTATTTCCGTTATGTTTTATGAGTGGGCTGGGTGTGAGAATAGCCTTTGTTTATAGACAGCCCAATCAACTGCCAATCTTTCTATTGATGGGGTGTGTTCTTTATGTGGCCCTAAAGTTTTTGAAATATAAGGTTGGAATTAACTTTTGGGATTTTTATAAAAATATAAAAAAATAAGAAAAAATTTCATTTTTACTGTTGTAAAAATATTTTTTCAAAAATACTATATATTTAAAAATATTTTTTTAAAAATATTAAATATATTAAAAATCATATTTTTAAAATATAAAATGATAAAAATAAAAAAAATAATAAAAATTAAAAAAAAAACAGAATATTTATATTATTTCCCCTTAATTTTACCCAAAATTCTTTTTACCCAAAATTCTCTCTCTCTCTGTCTCTTTTCTCTTATTTATTTATTTAAATCCATCATTACTAAGCCTTCCAACGTAGCATTGCTTTGATCCAATTTGGTCAATTCCACTTTAGCTCTAAAATATTAAGAAATGGGGATATTCATTTCTTGAGAGGAATAATTTTGTGGGGAAGTGCATAATTACTGAATAGTTTTAGTCTAATTAATCTTTTATTACCTTTATTCTGTGACTCACACTTCCAATGGTTTAGGTAGCTTTAACTAAAATACTCAGAAGATGCAAATTTTAAAAAAATATTAGTTGGGGTAGTGCATTATCAGGCACAAAGCAGAGGACATAATCAAGAAAGTGTAGTGTAGATGCCTTTATGAAGCCTAAGAATTTGGATTCATCAGTCTTTGAGGCTTTGACTCATTATTATATCATAAATTATGATCAAGTTGACTTATTTAAAATTTGAAAATCACAAGAAATGGTTATTTTACTATTAGAATATTTGATTAGTGCATTAAATATGATTATTATCGCTGGCCACATGGATTAACATTTCATGATATGTCAAACATCTATAAATAATTCATTCACAGATCTAACCATTCTAAATAAAAAAACTAAACCCAATTTATTAATAGTAATATATGTGAATTAAAATATATATTATTATTTTAAAGAAACCTAATAGTAATAATTTATTTATATCAAACACCCATTATTAAGTCGGAGTCGGTGCAAACAAAACAACTCTTCTTAGCACCCCACAACAAATAGTTAGGTGGTTAACTAATTAGTATATAGTAAGGTATTATTATATTATAATTATATAATTAACACCTAATTTTTATATAATTACATAGCAAAACAACTACATAATTTTTAATTCATGGATTTTGGATTTTGCCGCTTTTGTTTTACATTGCAACTAATTAATTATATAATTATTGACGAATTCAGAAATTTAAGTGAAAAAAATAAAAATTCGTACATCGATAATATAAAATATTTTAAAATTTAATCTATTATCATAAATAATACATAATATATTACTATAATTCACTGAAAATATTATACTAAATATTTTGAATGAAAAATATTTATGAAAATAATATAGAACATTGGTCACTTGTCCAAGTATTCAGACTTCAACTCACATATTTACAATATTTCAGTTTCTTTCCCAATGATTTTAGCACCCATTAGGAATTACAAACTTTGTCTAAAACAATTACAAATGGGACATACATAGACTAAATTTAAAACATATTAATTCCTTGGAATTGAAATACGAATGAGTGTCAAGTCTTGATTTCAGGTATATTCCAAATGGCCTCCAATTCTCCTTTGCTGTGAAGAATCTAAAAAAGAAAAAGAAAAAGAAAATCAAATAAAGTGTGACTGTAATACAATTAATCAAGTAATGTTAATTAAAAATCATTTTTATAATAAATATTACCTGTTGTATCAGTTGGAGGATTACCTTCATTAGCACCATTTTATTGTTCCATATGAACACTTCCACTAGTCACGAATTGTAGTTGGCAGGTGATATGGTTGTCATAACAGGATTGGGCTGACCGATTAAATCGAAAAAATCAAAAATTGAATAGGTTAGCTTTAAAAATTAGTGAATCGGATAGTTAATTGATCAATCGATCGAATCAGACTAATTTTTTTGCTCGAACATATTAGATTTTTTTTTAAAAAAAATTTATTTTTTTAATTATTTAATTTTTAATCGAAAATAACAAATATCAAATTATATTTATTTTCATCATATATATAATAAATATCAAATTATATATATATATATATATATATATATATCATTTATTCGATTTAATCGATTTGATTCCGATCAAACCTTTAATCTTTTAATTTTTTAATTTTTATTTATTTTTTAATCAGTTCGATTATGAAAATATTGGATGATATAAATGATTAAATTTGAGTTGTCTCACGCTCTAATGAAAAAAAAAAAAAAAAAGGGAATAATTATTATATGCATGTGTCCCTCATTTATTGTGGTTTATATTGCGTAGATTCGAAGAAATTAATATTTTTTTCAAGTTTGAGATAAAGTTGAATGCTTTATTGGCTATGCATTTGTTCAACTTTTAGGATGATGAGATCAAAGAACACCCACAAAAGCTTAGTGAACATTTGTTGGATTTCACAACTATATATATATATATATATATATATATATATATATATATATATATATATATATATAGTTGTCT